>NIPM01000197.1:3093-91321 GCA_002738285.1 Holacanthella duospinosa | reverse complement strand
ATCAAAATGGAAAGGTGAAAAAGGTCAAGTTTTATACATTTTTGGAATCTCCTTGACAAGAGCTTTCCAACGATACCATACTCGACCTAGTTGGTGAAATTAAATTTCACATTAATTTGACCTTTGGTGACCCCTAGGGCCGACCCCTCAACATCTCCGCCGCCTCTGAAACACTTTTTCTCCATCATTTTTTATGTAGAATCGATTGGTCAAAAGCATTTTGAAATCCTCGATTCCTGACCCTCGAACTTCCCTTAAGATGAGAACGAAGTTGAAATATTTGACATAATAGGAAAAATCCGAAAGCGGAAACAACCTAAGTTTGTGGAGCCAGAATGAGACACCTAGAAATAGCATTACCCTTTTTGTATACTTCTTGAAAAAGTATCACTTTCATTTTCGTTTCAACTTCATTTCAATTTTTAGTAACCATGTAGACTTCCTGAGCAAATATCACTTCATTTTCATTTCAGCTTCCTTTAGCAAAGCAAACTGAAAGGATGGTATGCAGAAAAGCATACCTCATTGTTGAAAACAATAATAGATTATCATTTGTAACAAACAAATAATTAAGATTATAGGTTATTATAGGGATCAAAACTATGTGTCATTGAAAAAGAAGTTAAAAGATTCTCTTCTGGTCTTTTATCTTCCGCTATAAATTCTCCCTTCTCTTCTAGTTTTATATTTCAACAATAATGTCCTTGTTCAAAAAACTATTTAAGAATGAACTTAATCATAACCAAAGTAAGTCTGTAAAAGCCTCAATAGGAATAAACGATAACTAAAAAGTTATTCCGAACATATTCTGAACACGTTATCAGCATGATAAACAATCTTATTCCAAAAAAGAATAAGACAGTAAGCAGAAAAGAAATAAGTTGTAACAATATTATTCAAAACAATAACCCTCAAAATAGTTAAAAAGTACCAGTTAAAATGACTACACCTACAATCATTGGACCTCCAGTGACAGTTGTAACTACAAAAAAGTTTGACACTGCTTCAATTACAAAGTTAAATGGTGATAACTACCGTATCTGGAGAATGCGCCTTACAAGCCTTTTCAAATCACATGATATAATGGACTTGGTTGATGGAACAAAAATAAGACCAGAAGCAGCAGGAGCAGAACGATTGATCTGGGAAAAAGGTAATAATAAAGCTATGACTGTCATGTTATTATCAATGGATGACATGGAGGTAGACTCCATTTCAGGTTGTAACACCGCCACTGAAATTTGGAACAAACTAGGATCAATATACGAAAGTATTAGTGGTGAGTCAAAGCAAGCCCTCTTCTAAAAATTCTATGGGGTAACAACTGGTCCAGAGAAATCTGCCATTAAGGCAATGTTGGAAATTCAAAATTATTCAGCACAATTACGGACAATGGCAGTACAGATAGACGATGAAATGGAAGTAGCAAGAGTAGTCTCCAGCCTACATGAAGAAAAGTATAAACACTACAAAGAAGCTTGGAGATCCGTGGAAAGAACCAAACAAACCACCGCTCTACTTCTTTCTCGTCTTAAAACCTTAGAACTCGACGAAGGAGAAAAGAAGAAAACTGAAAATAGTGACAGAACTAAAGCTTACTTCGTTTCACAGCGAAACTACAAGAAACCAAGAAAATCTAAAGAAGAAATCCTTGAATTAAAAAAGAAATCCAAGTGCCATATTTGTAAAAGAACAGGACATTGGAAAATGGAATGTCCAGAAGGGAAAAGAGATAACTCTAACCCTAGAGAAAAAGAGAAAAGGAGGGATAACTATAACAGTGCTTATATGGTGAAATCAACTTTCACTCTCAAAAATGACTGGATTAATGATTCAGGGGCAGACCGTCACTACTGTGGACGTTTAGAATGGTTTACTGAGTATGAAAAATACTCAAAACCAGTGAAAGTCAGAATTGCCAATAATACAACCATGTCCGCAATTGGGAAATGTAATATAAAAGTAAAAGCGCTAATTCACTCTCAATGAAAAGAAATAGTACTCGCAGTAATGTGGAATACATTCCTGGATGTGCCAATCTGCTCTCTGAAAATGTCTTATTAGACAAAGGCTTCGAAGTAAGAAAAAACTCAACTGGAGATATCGTCTATTATAGAACAATAAAGTTTATGAAGTGAACATGAAGTTTAGAACAATAACTCCAATTGCACTCACTTGTGTAAAACAAGTGACCTGGCACAAAAGATTAGCACACATCAATAGTGAATTTCCACAAGAAACCGGAAAAAAGAATGCTGTTCATCGCTTAGAATCCATGACGAAAGGAAAATTCGACTGCAGTTCATGTATAATGGCAAAATCTAAGAAACTCAGCTACAAGACAACTCATAAGGAACGTCCATATGAAATTGCAGAATGCCTACATGCTAGTGTTCTCCATGCCTCCGGGTTTAGCCGGAGTCGGAGTCACTGACTCCGACTCCAAGAAAATTTTGGAGTGGCTCCGGAGTCACTGACTCCGACTCCTTGAAAATAAGGAGTGACTCCGGAGTCGGAGCACTGACTCCGGAGTCGACTCCGGAGTCAAAATTCACATTTACTTAGATTTCGCAAATACATATTATGCATATGATTCTTTTTATGTGGAGGTGGGGCAGTTGTCAAGGGAATTCCATTTAAAAAAATCAAAATTCATCTCAAAGTTGGCAAATTAAGGACTAAAAAAGTAAATTAAGTTAGGAAGTTATCATGATAAAGATCAATGAATTGAAAGTAATTTGTGAAAGACTTGCCGACATTGTCCCGGCTTTTGTTTACGTATTAGTCTTAAAAATTGGTAAACAATTTCTAATTCTGAGTTGTCGGATTCTTCGTCGGCATGCCTCCATTATTTAAAATATTTAAATTTTGAAAAGCTCCTAAAAGTAGGAGCAAAGCAACTGTATATTGCAGCTACACTATATTAAGCAGCAGAGCTGTTAATTAAAGCGGCCCCTATATATAGCAGCAGAGCTGCAATATTTAGTGTATCATACCTTACTGACATACGTGTNACTTCTTCACATGAGATTTTTTTGGAGCTGACTCCAATTCTGTGGAGTCGACTCCGACTCCTTGTTTGTATATGCCTGCTCCAGAGTCATCGACTCCGACTCCATAGCAAACCACGGGTGACTCCGGAGTCGGAGTCAAGGAGTCGACTCCGACTCCGACTCCGGAGTCGGAGTCATGGAGAACACTACTACATGCTGACTTAGGTCATGCAACGACAGACTCATTTAGAGGAAACAAATACTTTCTTCTAGTAAAAGACGAAGGAAGTGGATTTCGACAAGCTTATTTCCAGCGAAAGAAGAATGAAACAGTAAATAATCTTAAGAACTCTATCAATTTCATAAACAATCAAACAGGAAATAGTGTAAAACTATTTCGCTGCGACAATGGAACCGAATTCATAAATTCTGAATTCAAGGATTTTTTATCAGAAAAAGGAATTCAGCTAGGAACTAATTCATCCTATTCAAGTGAAAGTCTTGGATTCATTGAAAGAGAAGTTAGAACCGTTCAAGAAGAAGCACGTGCAATGTTAATAGAAACTCAACTTAGCGATAAACACTGGGACGATGCTATAATAACCGCCTGCTACATTCTCAATAGAACCTTATCATCAAAAAATAGAAAAAACACCATTTGAATTAGTTTTCAAGAAAAAACCAAGTTTACACCATGTAAAGAAATTTGGATGCAAAGCCTTTGCACACGACATGAGGAATCCTAAGAAATGGGAGGCTAAGTCAACCGAATTTGTATTAACTGGATATAATTCAGCTAAGAAAAACTACATTCTTTACGATCCAGTAGGAAATAAGTACTTGGAGCAGGTCAAGCATTTGAACTTCCTAGAAGAAGAAGAGAATAGTACTGATAAAGAAACTACAAATGAAGAAAATTCATTTCATAAGGAGACACCGAAAATGGATCTGGTCTTTCAGATGAAGAAGAGATTGAATATCTGGACGAAGACAACTTAATTCCACTACAGCCCTTGACATTCAAGGAAATCCCAGAAATTCCAGATGAGAATGACACAAGTTGGAATGAACAAATTGAGGAAGAAGAAATAATGGAGGAGAAAGTAGATTTCACTCCTAGAAAATCCACCAGGAACAAAACTCAGACAGAATATTTTCAAAGCGGATTCTCTATCCATAAATAACCGTCGTCTTATAAGGAAGCTGTGAATACTTCAGAAGTAGATGAATGGAAAGAAGCGATGGAATATGAGATGACAAGTCAATTACAAAACGGCACCTGGAACGTTGTAAAAAGGCCTCAGAATCAAAGAATCCTCAAAAATAGATGGGTATTCAAAATCAAAACAAAGCCAGATGGAAGGCTTGACAAATATAAGGTCCGTCTAGTAGTCAAGGGTTTTCTACAAATTGAAGGGATGGATTACCAAGAAACTTTTGTACCAGTGGTACGATATGAAACTATTAGAATCATGCTGAGTAAAGCTGCAGCACTCCAATGGGATATAATTCAATTTGGTATCCAGACTGCTTTCCTAAATAGCCCATTGAAGGAGACAGTTTACATGGAGCAACCTGAAGGTTTCGAAGTAGGGAATAGTCTAGTATGCAAACTAAATAAGGGACTCTAAGGCTTAAAACAAGCCCCAAGAGCATGGCATGAAACCATTAGAAGAAAATTAAAAGAAATGGATTATATAAGCCTAGAATCTGATTCTTGCGTTTATAAAAAACAGATACAGGACTACATAATTTACATACTTTTGTATGTGGATGATGGTCTGATAATAGGAAACTCTTCAGAGCAAAATCAGAAAGAGTTGAACAAGCTAAAAGATAGCTATAAAATTACTACACAAAAACTGAATAGATTTCTTGGTATAGAAATCAAAAGAGGTGAGAAAGGGAGTCTTTTACACCAAAAGAAATACATTGAAGACACATTAAGAAGATTTAATATGTCCGAGTGCAAAACTCAATACATACCAATGATACAAGGTCTTCAGCTAAAAGGAAGTAAACCCCCTGATACAAATTACGAATTCCAAGAACTAATTGGTTCATTACTATTTATTACGAGATGCACTCGTCCCGCTATTGCATATCCAGTGCATTATTTATCAAGATTCATGACCAGTTATGAAAAATCCCATTGGGATATCGGAAAGAAAATTCTGCAATATCTAAGAGGGACTTCAGAGTATGGAATTCACTACAAACAAAATTCACAAGACCAAACATTGATGGGGTTCGTGAACGCTGATTATGGCTCTGATATAAATTCCAGGAAATCAACCACAGGCTGTCTATTTACAATTGATGAGTCCCCCATTATTTGGCTAAGTCAAAGACAAACATGTTGTAGAGATATATTAGAAGTTGTCGGATCAAAGTTAGGAAAGTGACTGCAGTTTATTTGAAAAATGAATTCTCAAAATATACATGAGTGTTATTAGATAACAATACGTTGGCCTTTGCATGAGTCATTGGTCCAAACTATTATTTAAAAAAGGAAGACATTCTAAATTCTAAAAGCGACTAAATCCTTGATGAGTCATGAACTCGTGATTGGTTTTCTTCCACACTCCCCCTCAATCTTGAGTTCCCAAGCTTTCCATTGGAATCACTTCCGGTTGGGCAATGACCGAAATCTTGATCTTGCGATTTCTGATGTACATGTAGATCAGTAGGATGACCAACAAAATTACGATAACAGTAAGAGCTACAGTTGTCCATGTCAAGGGATGATCTGCTGCTGATTGAGGTTTGTGGCTTTTCTGCTCGTGGAAATGATTGTGTTTTAATCCGGAGATATTCAATTGAGGTTCGAAATGCCAATTTGTCTTAAGTGTAAACAGTGGATCCAGCTTTTCTTGATGTTCAAGATGAACAGTTGATCCATCAAATTTCAAATCGTTGATTTTGAAAGAAGCGGTAATTGGCAATATGAAAACGCTGTCTGGACAGTTTTCAGTTTTTCCATCAATGTTTAACAGGCTCCCTGGACAGTAGATGTAGTTGGATCCATAGTGAGGTTTCACTTGGATGAAATCAGATTCGTCTCCTGAGTGGGATTTGGCGCAACTCTCCAAGGTAAAGTATTTTGTCTCGTTTGGCATCTTTGACTGTGGAAGACATCCAGAGGTGGGAAACAGGATCGTATCATGACTTGCCTGGGGTCTTATGTTGATCCCTGTGACACAAGCTTCTTGTTCTGAGATGATGGCATTTCGTGGTCCAGTATAGGATACCTTGCATGTCTTGTCTCCCTCCTTTATCATGAGCTCGAAGGGGTCGGCTTCTACCAATTTGAGATTTTTATTGATGACTGGAACGTCAAAATCTAGAAATAACTCGTCTCGTCTTGAGGTGAGGATACAAGATCTAGATTTTGNGTTGATGACTGGAACGTCAAAATCTAGAAATAACTCGTCTCGTCTTGAGGTGAGGATACAAGATCTAGATTTTGCTAGAGAAATTGGACAGTCGTCCAAACATGGTAAAGAAAAGTTAAAATAGTCCATAAGAGGTGCATGTATTTTACCATCTTTCATTTTACGCCCGGCTTCTTGTATGACATGTTTCGCAAGCATAAGTCGAGTTGTCAGAGTGGAGATTAAGAAACTGGAAACAGTTTGCTTGTTTTTGAGTTCTTCAAAATCTTCCTCGTGATCTTCTATTTGTTGAACAATTTTGTCAATGTTTCGTTTTAGATTGTCAATGTCTGTTTCCATAAAGNCCTCGTGATCTTCTATTTGTTGAACAATTTTGTCAATGTTTCGTTTTAGATTGTCAATGTCTGTTTCCATAAAGTCCAATCTTGTTTCTAATTCTTCTGCTTTCTTCCTTTGTTCTGCGATCACATCATTCAAAGAATTTATTTTCACAGTGTTCACTATTNCTAATTCTTCTGCTTTCTTCCTTTGTTCTGCGATCACATCATTCAAAGAATTTATTTTCACAGTGTTCACTATTGAAACTGCAGTTGCAGATATTCCGATTGAAGCTATTATTGTTGCTACAATCAAGCCAATTGTGAGTGACACGATGAAGCGTTTCGAGCGAGTCAAGATATTCCGGTTGTAATCTAGTGGGCAAATTTTTGTAATTTCCTCGAGAAATAATTCATTGTACATTATTTCACACTGTTGCTGAGTGTTGGCGACTAAGTCCCGGTGAATTATAGCTTTGCTGATAGCTTGACAAGGGTTGATGAATTTGATGTTGAGCATTACCCTATAGTTGCCTTGGGTAATCGGCGTTGAGGTGGATCTCCAAAGGACTCCTTGGGTAGTTTGAAGAATCATCGCTGAGCAGGGTTGCATAATGCCTAACATCAACATTAGAAGAGCACATAGATTTGTAATCCTTGAAGTCTTGTATCCTTTTTCGGGCTTTTGTAAATTGCGTATTATCTAGAGGGTCTCCTTCTAAGTCTTTCATTCCAAGAGCCTTGCGCATTTCTTTAANTTCATTGTACATTATTTCACACTGTTGCTGAGTGTTGGCGACTAAGTCCCGGTGAATTATAGCTTTGCTGATAGCTTGACAAGGGTTGATGAATTTGATGTTGAGCATTACCCTATAGTTTCCTTGGGTAATCGGCGTTGAGGTGGATCTCCAAAGGACTCCTTGGGTAGTTTGAAGAATCATCGCTGAGCAGGGTTGCATAATGCCTAATATCAACATTAGAAGAGCACATAGATTTGTAATCCTTGAAGTCTTGTATCCTTTTTCGGGCTTTGTAAATTGCGTATTATCTAGAGGGTCTCCTTCTAAGTCTTTCATTCCAAGAGCCTTGCGCATTTCTTTAAATTTTTCTTTTGGTAGCGGCTTAGTAAGAATGTCAGCGGTTTGGAACTGTGTTGGGATATATTGAACTTCGATCTTCTTCTCTTGGATCACTTGCCTGATGAAGTGAAACCGCACGTCGATGTGTTTCGACCGGTTGTGAAACTCAGGGTTGTATGCAAGCCTGATTGCACTCTGGTTGTCAACACGAAAGGGGGTGGGAAAGGTTTGAGGTATACCTAGTTCACACATGAAGTTCCTGAGCCAGATTGCTTCTTTAGTTCCAACTGCGAGAGCGACGTACTCCGCCTCTGTTGAGGATACTGTTACAATTTTCTGTTTCTGGCTAANTTTAGTTCCAACTGCGAGAGCGACGTACTCCGCCTCTGTTGAGGATACTGTTACAATTTTCTGTTTCTGGCTAATCCAGGAGATCAACGACGACCCCAATAGAAATGCGACACCACTTGTGGATTTCCGGTCTGTAGTGTCACCAGCATAGTCGGAATCTGTGAAGCCGACTAATTCAAGCTGGACANCACTTGTGGATTTCCGGTCTGTAGTGTCACCAGCATAGTCGGAATCTGTGAAGCCGACTAATTCAAGCTGGACATTTGATTTGTATTCTAAGCCACAAGTCATAGTTTCCTTTAAGTACCGAACGATTTGTTTCCCCGCCTTCCAATGTGACTCGTCATAGTCAGAGACAAATTGAGAAAGCTTGGCGACAGCGTATGAGATGTCGGGTCTTGTCGTACGAGATATGAAGAGCAGAGAACCGATGAGTTCTCTGAAAGGTAAGTCCTTGTCATGTTTCTTTGCCTTCTGGAGAGCTGTATTTGGCTGCATTGGTATGAGGGCTCCTTTACAGTCGGACATGTTGAAATCTTCTATTAGTTTTCTTATCAAACTAGTTTGTGAGAGTGTAATGGTACCCGTTATCTCTTCTCGGTGAATTTCAAGTCCCACAAAGTGTGTAGGTTTAGATACTTTGATTTCAAAATTCTTTTTGATCTTTTCCAATACGTCATCCACAGCCCACTTGTCTGGTGAACACACTAGTCCATCATCAACGTAGAGTAAGATGATCACTTTTGCTCCTTCGATTGATCCGATGTAAACGCTTGGGTCGCTTGAAGTTGGAAGCATATGATGCTTAGCCAGAAATTTTTCAAATGTGCTGTTCCAGCACTTGGGGGCTTGCTTCAAGCCATAGAAACTTTTGCGTAGAAGACATACATATCCTGGTTGTAAATTCAGACCTTCTGGGGGTTGCATGTACAGAGTTTCATCCAGCTTTCCATGGAGGAAAGCTGTCGCCACGTCAAATTGTATAACGAAGTAGTTCTTCGCGGCAGCGATGGCTAGAACAAGTCGAATGGACTCAAATCTGCAAACGGGTGAAAAGGTGTCACCATAGTCGACTCCATATTTTTGACGAAAGCCTCGTGTTACTAGTCTTGCTTTGAACCTGTCTATTGTTCCGTCCAAGTTGANGACTCCATATTTTTGACGAAAGCCTCGTGTTACTAGTCTTGCTTTGAACCTGTCTATTGTTCCGTCCAAGTTGAAGTTCTTTTTAAAAATCCACTTGCTGTCCAAAATGTTCACATTTGGCGGGGGTTTGACTAACTCCCAAGTTCCGTTTTTCTTGTGGCTTTGTAATTCTGATTTGATCGCTTGTTTCCAATCTGCTGAATCCATTGAAGACAAAGCCTGTTCCATTGAGTGAGGATCTTCAGAAATTATTGCAGTATTGGCTTTGTAAGTGAGGCGATCTGGAACTCGAAGGGATGAGCGAGGTCGCAGTTCTCGCTCTGGTTTATCTTGCTTTGTTCCAGTTTTTCTTGGCAACTTAACAACTGAGGAGCCTTGCTTATGTATTTTTGCTTTGAAGTTCCCATNTTTTGTTCCAGTTTTTCTTGGCAACTTAACAACTGAGGAGCCTTGCTTATGTATTTTTGCTTTGAAGTTCCCATCTTTGGTTTTTATCAGAATCGTCATTTCTTGAGGTGCAGAGACTTTTGACCCATCGTCTAGCTGAACCTCATTTCTTGGTTCTTCTTCTGGAACAGTATCTGGAGTTATCGTTTCGGCATCTGAAGAGCCTGACTCTTCCGTATATGTTGGGGTATCATCATCTTCTTCTACATCATCAATGTTTTCTTCAGCTTCCTCTTGGAATGAGTAGTAGTTCTCTTCTTCACCTTCCTCAAATGTGACATTCCTAGCGACAACTATAGAACGGTTTCCTGGATTAAATAAACGATAATGATTAGAGTTTCGATCATAACCAACTAGGATCATTTTGGTTGCCTTAGGGTCCCACACTTTTCGTCGCTCCTTAGGCACCTGAGCAAATGCGACGCAACCAAAAATACGGAGATGTCGTAGTGAAGGCTTTTTCTTAAAAATTCTTTGGAGAGGTGTCACATCTGGGCTTTGAGAGTTCACGAGCCGATTGTGAATGTAAACTGATGTAGAAATTGCTTCAGCCCAAAGGAACTGTGGTAGGCCAGAGTGTAGCATCATGGCTCGAGCGGTGTCTTTGACGGTCCGCATTTCCCTTTCTATTTTGCCATTGGATTCAGGGCAATACGGTGATGACGTTTGGTGAATAATTCCGTGTTTCGCAAAATACTCCCTGAGAAATTGATTTGTGAATTCAGTCCCGTTGTCTGATTTAAAGATTTTTACTTTGTGTTCTGTCTGAGTTTCGATCATTCTGATGAAATTCTGAATGCATTCTGTTGTCTGGTCCTTGGTTTTGAGGAAATATGCAGCTCGGAANTCGATCATTCTGATGAAATTCTGAATGCATTCTGTTGTCTGGTCCTTGGTTTTGAGGAAATATGCAGCTCGGAAACTGGTGGCTTCATCTTTGAGGAGCAAGAACAGATTTGACCCGCCGAGTGACTCTGTGGGCATTTTGCCCGACAAATCTCCATGTATAACTTCNAGGAGCAAGAACAGATTTGACCCGCCGAGTGACTCTGTGGGCATTTTGCCCGACAAATCTCCATGTATAACTTCACCAGGTTGCCGTATAGTTTTTGTTATAATGGGTGGAAATGATTTTCGACATTCCTTGCCGAAATGACAAGCGTCACAAGTGATTTTACCTTCTACATCTTGAAGAGATAATCCTTCGATCGCTTCCTTTTTGATGGATTCCTGAATATATTTCATGTTAATATGGGCCATCCTTTCATGCCATAATTTTGTTGTGGATACCCGAGATCCCAAAGCTGAGACATTAATAGGCTTGAATTTCATAACGTACATACCATTCAGAAAGTCAGCTTCTGGTCCTGAAGCACCATTTTTGTCATAAAATATTGTACCTACTGAATCCCTGACGATTTTGTATCCTTTCGTCGCAAGCGTGCCTTCAGAGAATAAGTTTATAGCACCTGGAATATATATAACTTTAGATAACGAACATACTGTCCAATTTCCTTGTATATAAGCTTGAAGCTGAACAGTTCCTTCTCCGACTGCCTTGACTTCGCTTTGATCAGTTAGCGAAACCGATCTTGGAGTTGAGAACACTGTATAGTCAAGGAACCACCATTTTTGTCCGGTGACATGCTGTGTGGCGCCAGAGTCACTGATCCACGATGTCTTTGGGTCATTCATCAAATCACTATTAACCATAAAAGCATTTGGCACATGAGTGGTTTTGTTCTGGGAGATACTCCGTTGAGATGTTCTAGGTTCAGTCCTATAGGAGGAATTACGACGTGAATTTTGGTGGGTAAATCCTGGATTTTGTCCAACCTGTTCTCGATTATACGTCCTTGGATTTTCTTGATTCTGTCCAACCTGTTCACGAGTATATGTCCTTGAATTTTCTTGATACCTATGAACTCCCTGCTTCCGAGGACCTCGGCACTCAGATTTCCAATGCCCAATTTTTCCACAATTGTGGCATTTTGTCCGTTTCTTCAGATNCCGAGGACCTCGGCACTCAGATTTCCAATGCCCAATTTTTCCACAATTGTGGCATTTTGTCCGTTTCTTCAGATTGTCTATATTTTTAACATTTCTTTCTGTAGAAACCTTTGAGCCACCTGGGGTTGAGTAGGTGTTGGTTCCATACGCGGCAGATTGCTTATTAAAAGGCTTGTCATTTTTCATTTGGACTTGTTCTAAGTCCTCTTTCCTAAGCCTAGCCAAAAGCATTGTCATTGTCTGCGAACAATCCGGGACACTGTCCCACGATTTTTTGAATGCGAGATATTGTTCATTTGGTAATGAAGAAACAATTTTAGTAATTACCGTACTGTCGTCAATGTTTACTTCCATTTCATTGAGTGTGCGTGCTAAGTCCTCGATTTCTCTGTACGTTGTCAAGACGGATTGATCCTTCTCCATCCTATAGTTGAAAAACTGAGCAAGGGTGTGCTGTTTATTCAAGGCACTGGAGTCAGAATTGATTTCCTTCAAATTCTGAAACATTTCCTGGGACGTTTGACAATTATAGATATGAGACGTTTGATTTTTCGTCAAGGTAGGCACTATGATTGCCTGAGCCTTGATATCCTTTTTCTCCCAGGCTGATACTTCTGCTGTAACTGTTGGTTTCTGTGCCTCACCACTAACCACATCCCAGACTTCTGCTGCCTTGAGAATGAGGGTTATCTGCAACTTCCACTGTCTAAAATTTGTGTCATCCAAGATGACCACGTGCCTCATGTCACTTACTTTGTTCATGTTTACCTAATTTTAGCGTCCACTTTAAATCTAGCTAACGTTTTACACAAGTTTGGAATAGTGTCACTTTCGATCTGGGCTTTGACCTCTCCTTTGACCTCTCCTTTGACCTGTCACTTTTAGTTTCAAAACAAACTTTACACAAGACCTTTAGTCACTGTTACTCCACGGCAGACACCCGGAACACCCTATAACCGATTTCAACCTTCGATCTGAAGGAGCTTTCTGATATAGGTGTCGGATGCCTCGACAGTAGAGATTGGTTGACTGGGAGTGTGGCGTTTGTTTGTTAACTTTCGTAGAAAGTGACTACGTATTAAGGTCAATAGGAAAGTTGAATTGGCACAGCGAATGACGGGTAAATGGAAGAAAGTTGTGACAATAGCTTTTTATAGGAGTTTGTGTCAATGCGTTAATAATGCGCTACTCTTTTGTTTGTTATCGTATTTACTAGTCCGGCAGGGCTTGTTTGCTTAGCCTCGATTCTGCACTTCGTAGAATTTTAAACTGTGCTTTGTCCAATTGTTAGAATTTTAGCACTTTGACTTCTCACTATGACTGGATTCTACTTAGTGAGTGAGTTAGGCCTAGTTCTACTATTGTTTTAACCCTACGATTGTGAATTGCAACCACTTGCTACTGCTACCATGTAGAGATATATTAGAAGTTGTGGGATCAAAGTTAGGAAAGTGACTGCAGTTTATTTGAAAATGAATTCTCAAAGTATACATGAGTATTATTAGATAACAATACGTTGGCCTTTGCATGAGTCATTGGTCCAAAGTATTATTTAAAAAAAAAAGGAAGACATTCTAAATTCTAAAAGCGACTAAATCCTTGATGAGTCATGAACTCGTGATTGGTTTTCTTCCACAGTTTCCAAATCTGTTCATAATTTTTTAATTTTGTTTACAAAAAAAATTGTCTGTTTCAACTAACTGCTTTCTTGAAAAACCACGAAATGGTGAATAGTTCGTCTTAAGTAGGACATATGACACTGAGTAATATCATGTATATTACCCTAAATCTACTCTTGTAATCCCAACGTCGTAGTAAAAAGGAACTTTCGCTTAATTAAACTATGACTAAAGAGCCAGCTCGCGGACGGTTCTTGTGAGCTTTTGTGAGAAATGAGCCGAGCTGAGCTAATATTTCTCAACTCATGCGAGCCGTGAGCCGAGCTGAGCTGAAATCTTAGCGAGTTGAGCCGAGCCACCAAAAAGCTTGGCTCGCTCGGCTCATTTGCATCTCTACATGGTGGATTATATGCTAACGTATTATACGTGTCACACTTTGATATTTTATCAATATCTACGTTTGATATGGCAAACGATAAACTTTACATTATAAGTTTTAAATAGTCAAACTTATGTTACCATGTTGATGCAATCCGTCTCTATGCATTTCTTTTAAATTCGTCGCCACCGGAAGTATTTTGACGAAACGCCGCCGCCGTTGAATATTATATTGGCGCAGACATCTACTGTGGGTTAGTAATTATTAGCCCCGAACAGCGAAGCTGGATGAGTTTATAATATCATCATGTCTGCCCGTCCTGATTTCTTATGCGTACATGAGGCATTTGGTGCCCGCTACATAGGACTTTGTAATCTCAATTATCTCATATATCAAGCTATTTGCATACATTGAATACAGTTTTATGAATTTTGGACTCATGAAAGCTTTTTATAGAATATGTGTAAGCAGTATCTAAGTTTTATGTTGAGATTACATGTGAATAAGTAAACATCTATAATTTCTATGTAATCGTCATGTCTAGGCTCCAAAAAGGGACACTGTGAAATCAATCTTGATCTAACCAGAGAGTCAGTGTGTGTACATAGTAAATTTGAGGTATTAGAACCAACAATAGATTACAGTGCGTGTGCGTAAAATTTCTCAGACTCACTAAAAAAAATACCGCGACTTACCGCTCAAACCTGACCGAGAAAATTAGTTTGGTAATCTCATATTATCGGTCAGGTGTGAACGGTAAGCCGCGGAATTTTAGTGAGTCCGAGAAATTTTACGCACACGCACTGTAATCTATTGTTGGTTCTATAATAGTGTTTTTGTCCTATTGTTGAAAACTTGTACTACTCATAAGAAACACCGAGCATCTATTTTGCGCGATTTCATTACTAAGTGTAAACAAAAGAATCGTTTATGTCTAAATAGCATCTTTGCCGGTTAATGCTATTTGTAGGCATCTCTGTTTGACTCTACAACCTCAAGTCTCTTTACGCACTGTTCGGATTCTTCCTATTAGTTCAAGTACTTCTAGTTAGTTCTCATCATAGACTAATTTTGAACCTAACTTTACCAGGTAATGCTATTGCTAGGCGTCTCTATTTGGGTCTACAGAATCAATTCCGTTTCTTTCAGATTTTCTCTATTTAAGTCAACCATTTCTAGTTAGTGCTCATCAAAGAATAATTTTGAACGCAACTTTGCCATTTCTAGGCGTCTTTACTTAGCACTACAAACATGTCTGTGTTCATAGTTCAGATTAGCGGTACCTATGGGTTGTTACCCATTTTTTTTTATTGTAAAAACAACTTTAGGATTTAAGCTTGATTAACTTTGAACCCATTTAGTAAACTTTATTTCAATTATGTATTGAAAGATTTTGGAGGTTTAACAAGACGATTTTGCAAAAATGAACCAGATTTCAGGTCAAGCGTGTACGTCAATTTTGGTGAAAATAAAGGAGTGGAAGCAGAGTGGTTGTGCGATTGAAGAATCCGTTGATTTAAGTTAAGCTATGCTCTTTAGTTTATAATATTAGTGAATCGTTTAGGAGAGTAATCTTTGCATAAAAGAAGGAAAAATCCTGTGGATTTAATTCTTGCGAAATGCCTTTCAGGAGTTTTCTCTTAGAAGTTGATGAAAGTGAAAGTATTTTAGCCCGAGGTAAAAGCAGACGAATGATAGAGATGAATTTTAATGATGATGGGATCGTGCCTTACAGTTTCTCAAGGATGTGATGAAGAGGGTTCCTGTCAAATTTTTGGCTCTTGATTGTTGAAATCCATTAAGTGAATTTGGCTTAACTCAACGAAAGTCAAGTGTCTTTAATTCCTTAGCATCTAAACACTAGAGTGAAAGTGATTCAGCTGTTAAAAATTAATTACCCATACTCAAATCTCGTTCATGTTCTTTTACCAAACATCAAAAGATGACATGGAGAACGACTCAGCATCCTCCAAAACGTCCTGCCAACTTTATATTAATTTCTTCATCTCACATTTTTAATTAAGATTTTTTAAATTTCCTTTCAAAGTAAAAAAAATATTTTTTTTTNTTAATTTCTTCATCTCACATTTTTAATTAAGATTTTTTAAATTTCCTTTCAAAGTAAAAAAAATATTTTTTTTTTAACTTCTAGTGAAAGTATAAAGTCTAGTCTGTTAATTTTTTTCAAATTTCCAGAGACTAGGTAGNTTTTTTTTTTAACTTCTAGTGAAAGTATAAAGTCTAGTCTGTTAATTTTTTTCAAATTTCCAGAGACTAGGTAGCTTGGAAGGAGAGGTGGTGCCTTATGCAATGGGTCTGCCAGTGACGAACAATGTGCCAGCCTTGGGTGGTCAACCGTTCGTTTCTCCTTGGACAAGCCTTGGGAATTTTAGTAAGCAAGATGCCCTGGTTTCCGAAACTCTCATTCACTACTTGTCTAATTTCGTCCATTCGGGGTAAGTCACATCTCCAATTTCTTTCTCCATCCAATCAACTCCTGATACTGACGATGATGGAGCTCTCTCCATCATTTGATACACTTTCTCATTTCTCCTGACGACATGAGATGATCATGAGGTCACTTTCATGAGAATCATTTCCATCGAGTCGTGATAAAGGGGAAAGTTCCTCTGGGCTCCAAGAGAAAGTCGTCAATCTCCTTAATGGAACTTGGGTTTATTAAAAAGAAAACGAGAGGTCTCATATTTTCTTTCCCCCAGAGAAGAGGCTCAGTAAGAGTGTCAAAGGGTGAGGCTGGACACGCACATTCCTAAAAAAAAGTCAAATACTTATATTGGAAAAATAAACCAAAGGAAGTGGGGAAAGTCATCTCAAAGAACATCAAATCAATCCATTCAATGAGAAACTTTCACTTCCACTTTTACAAAGAGTTTGATGTAAATCTATCACTATGATATGGAAGATTTAAAAAACATTTCAAATTCAGATGCTTCAAAATCTAATTTTTGATTTGTTTGCCTCTGTCCTAGGGACCCAAATTCGAATGAATTTTCTTCGAAAGAATGGAACGTGGGAAGTGGTAGTTCGCGGGAGAAAGTCCGTCTCAGATCATTGCTTTGGGATCCGTTTGATTTCACTTCTCAAGTCTATATGAACTTGGGCTTCAAGCCAAAGCTCAAAAACCATTTCCGAGGGCATAAATTAGCTCTTTGGCTCAATCTGATTCCACAGATACATGTTTCTGGCGGAACGGACGTTGCACCGGCTCATCACACTTTCCAAGATCACAGTCGAGCACTCTATAGCGGTAGCAAGCCATATTCACGATAGATCGGCTATTCTTATTTGTTCTGTTGTTATTATTAGAAAAGGATGACTTTGATCTTTCATTTCAGGTTCTGTTCGTCAACTCTACCCACTTTCCTTTGGAGACCAAATACCCGGAATCGGGACAAATACGGATAATAATCCAGGACTCCCAAAGACCAGCACCACTCCCAACTCCATCACAACCACTGAATGTACTGAACCTTCCACAGATTCCTCACCATCATTTTCCAAAGGAATGTAAGGATTTCTTTTTCCAGAATTGGTAAATTGCACTATTCTAAAAACAGTTATGCAAAACCTGAGAGGTAAATTGATTGGGAGTGTTCTTATTATTCTTTTCCCACACTCCTCAATCTCACCCTCCGGTTTATAATTTAATTTTCGTTTGAAATTGAAGAAATGTTTTGAGTTAAAAATTTTCCTTGCCTCCTTTCTCTTCTCAAGGAGAAAGTCGTCATCTTGAGGAGGGAAAGTGCTCGAGTCGAGTGTCTCATGTCTGAAGTCCGTAACTTGTATATCAAATTTTTGTTTTTCTTCCATCAGTCTTACTTCGATGGACTTGGATGATGAGAGCTCTTCCGTCCGTGTAGATGTCAACGGACTTGGGAGTCGTGAACCAACGAATCGAGAAACAGCAGAGTATGACTACACGACGGCTTTGACAGTGACTCTGACTGTGGGTGTCTGCCTCATTCTTCTCAACCTCCTTGTATTTTCGGCTATCATGTGTCATCGGAAGAAGGGTCTCGGAGGGACGCTGTCTGAGTCTACAGAGTCACCAGGGAGTCATAGACTCAATGGAACTCCACTAAAGTCTCCATATCACCACCAGGTACGACATTAAACAAGTCCTTAGATTACATTTTCTAGAGAGAGAGAGAGTTATGAGAGCAAAGGAAAGTACTTTTAGAAGGGTTTTATATTCTCAATTCCGTTTTNTTCTAGAGAGAGAGAGAGTTATGAGAGCAAAGGAAAGTACTTTTAGAAGGGTTTTATATTCTCAATTCCGTTTTCATAAGTCAACTAAAGGGAAAAGTGTATTGAGTAAATCAAGGAGTTAGTAAGTTGGAATTAGTTGGATTGAGTTGTATAATTTCTAGAATTGACATAGACTGAGAATCCTGTGAGAGAAAGTTAGGAGNTTCTAGAGAGAGAGAGAGTTATGAGAGCAAAGGAAAGTACTTTTAGAAGGGTTTTATATTCTCAATTCCGTTTTGATAAGTCAACTAAAGGGAAAAGTGTATTGAGTAAATCAAGGAGTTAGTAAGTTAGAATTAGTTGGATTGAGTTGTATAATTTCTAGAATTGACATAGACTGAGAATCCTGTGAGAGAAAGTTAGGAGAGCTAAATTTGAGTTTGTTGGGAGAAAGTTGGGATAAATAAAGTTAAAAATTTCATCCACTGGATCTACCGTCATCTTCGTCCGATGACTTCTTGAAAGGAAACATAGGGGCTCAGGTAGAAATGTAAATTTCTGTTTGTTCGGGTGAAAGGGAAAGTAAACGGTGAGAGTTGTAATATAGTCATGCATCATCATAACTGTTGAGGCTTTTTTTATCATAGTAAATTTCCCCACTTGGCTCTCAACCTAAAGAAATTTCCCATCAACCCGTGTCTCCACGAGTGTTTATTATTTATGAGCGAAAGTTCCGACTTGACTTTCTTATTTTACATCTCGAGGGAAAGGTGCTTGTGTAAAGAGCGTCTTCCAACCTTCCAAACAGATGGAAATTCCATGAATAATCTATCTAGAATTTGAGTTTATTCTTCCGCTCTGTTCCCTCCACTTTCTCCGTCTGTTGACTTTCCCACAAAAAATTCAAACGGAAATCACTCCTCTTGTTTTCGGATTTAAGAACTCCATTCCCATTTCCTTGATTAGACTTTTTCTCTTCCACCTACGCTACTCTCTACATTCACATCTACCTTCATCCACTCAGACATTTTGCTTTACAACTAATCATTTTTCAGTTCAAGTCTTACAGAATTTGGTCAAATAATAGCTTCTGACTGACTTAAGTTCACTCGTGCCAGCGAAGAATATGTTTTACTTACTTTTGTACAAATTTTCCATAATCGGATGATGTGTTGATATGCAAACTTCTAAATCCATGAACACGGAATTAGGTAGAGTAATTAATTATCTTTTTTTTTTCATAAAATTTTGGCCCCTATGTTGTGGTTCCTTGGAAAATGGACATCTGGTTGATAATCGTTTGCATAGTTTTAACAAAAGGAAAGGATGAGTGGACAATTTGAATATGAGAGTTAGAATTCCAAATCCATATTTATTACACTTCGCACTCCACTCTCCACTTTCCTTCACTTTCTCTCCAAAGGCTGTGATGAATAATGACCCACCTCTCCCAATTGCTCATCTCATCATCATAATTCTCAAAAAAATTCCAATGGGAAGAGAAAAAGCTAATAAAATGGAAGATTTGAGAAATTATTATTGTCATTGGAACTAAGCTTTCTCCATTGTTCCTTTCTTTTTAGGATGATTTCAAATGGATGAGTTCATGTTCCGTTCCTCATGGCCTCAGTCCAAGTACTAGAGATTACGGTGGCCATGGGAGTCGTCAATGTGGAGGGATACCCATGAATCAATACCCTGGAGATTTATGCCCCTCATCATCTCTCAACAGAAGGTCATCCAATGGTGACCATGGTGACATCTCACCCTCCCCTATGATGACCCTTGTAGGAGAAGAGACCTACTTCAAACCAGAGTATTGTTGTGGGAAACAACAGAGAGCTCAAGTCCCAATGACCAATTGTGTCACTCACCATTATCACCAACTCAACATGTCACCACAACCGGCTCAGTTCCTAGTAGATATAGAAGGGCAAGGGCAATTTAACCCTGGAGGCTCTATTCGACTTTACATGAACCAAAATGTGTCCGGTAAATAGATAGATTTAGTCTTCACTAAACCGTTATTAAGAATTATCTTAATTGATTAATTTCCGTTTTAGGTGAGGATGAATTACAACTTTTGCCGGATTGCTCAAGCCTTCCGAGAAGTGTAACTACCACACCAATTTACTCAAATACAAATAGTCTCCGACGAACAGTGAAGCCAAATCAAGGACCAATAGTTGTCCAAAGTCCACCCAGTTCTAACAGTGGAACCACATCTGTTTCTACTCCAACTACAGGGCCCAATCCAAGTCCAAGTGGTGGGAACACTACTCTTGTCAGTGCCCTCAAGAGACAAAGTTCATCCGGAACCCCGAACTCAACCATTAAGAAGCGTGTTCAAATTCAGGAAATTTCAGTATAATGAATAAATAATCATCCTAAACGCCCCACCCATAAACTTTATCGCCCTCCTCCTAACCCTTTCCCTTATTATTAAAAAAAAAACCTAATCAAAACATGGTGCAATTTTAATAATACATAATAACTTAGAAATCAATTTTCAACATTTTGAAAATTGTCCATATAACCCTTCGTTGGAACTTGATGAATAAATTTTTTTTGTTACTTGTTACTAACCGCGGACATGAGAACCGGGGACGTTTGATTACTAACCCATTTCCCAGGACAATTATTACCTGTTAACTCTTCCTGATAAGATTGTGTTTTGAAGATAGTTTATAGATTAATGGATAGAGAAGTGGTGGTCTCATGTGGTAAACTTTATTAAAGATCTCCTGTAGGTGGGATGAGTGAAAGTGGAAAGGGAAGAAAGTGGCAGACCTGTTTGTTGGGTATAAAGTTTGAGTTTGGTGAAAAATGATCCATCAAGATTGAATTTATTACTTTCCCGTCTCCTCTCAATTTCTCTGACATTAGTCGCCTGGTGACTTGAAAGTTTAGATTTGGCTTTCACTTTCTCTACTTTCTCCTCCCATTGTTTACAACCCTCTCCCACACGTCCACCGACAATTGAATTTCATCTACCAACCACCCAAAGGCCTTTCCAACTACCCGCTCCATCCACTAAATCACCATCTATCTCTACCTGTCCAATTATCCAACACTTTCTCAGGTGTGCCTTTCATTTTCAGCACAGAGAACAAACTTTTCTTTCTTTTTTGAGAATCTGAACTTTGTGATTTAACTCTTGAGGGGTTTTTAAAGAAAGAAAGTGAATCGGAGAAAAAAGAGAGTCCTTTGAGTTCGTGGCCATTGGGTTCGTAAGGAAGGAAACAGAAATCCTTTCACTATGGTAGTGAAAATAATATACGTAATGGTAAACCAGTGGATCTGATGGTTAGCATGTGTAACCATTATCCCTATATTCCCTCTCCTTTATTTGTTTTAGGCTCCAGGTTTATAGGAAGTGAAAGTCATCTGAGATTCTATAAGTTGTAGTCGGAAATCCTCTGGAGTGTCCATACCATTGAAAAATAGAAAGAAAGCATTCGAGATTTTACTTTCTCCTTCCCTTCACTCACCCGTCACGTCTTCTTCCCACAATATCCAATTTCAAAGACAACTACAAGGGTCTGATGCTAATGGAGTCGGATGTTGGTAGACTTGAACTAAAACAGGGTTTTTCACTACTTAAGAGACTGTTTACTAATCTCTGCCATGTCCAGGAGAAAGTATGTCCAAGAGAAAGTCAGTGGATCCAGTAGTGACAGACTCAGACTCATTCATCTTCATTAGAAAATGAAAGTAGAATTTTCCATTTCCCTTGTCTTCATTTTCAATTCTTGAAACTCCATTCGTCACGGTCCAATAAGCAGAGGTTATAGTCAAGTTATTCAACTACTTTCACTACGCTGTCCTTTCACTTTCAACTTTTTAAAACAAATTAGACACTTTTGAGTTTTGAGCTTCAATGATTGTAAATTTTGGCTCTTGAGAAAATGTAACTAAAGTAAGAATTAGTGTTATTTTGTAAAATATGGATGTAATTAAACAAAAAGTCCTTGTGAAGATGACAGGATATGGTTTCCAGGTGGGAGGGAGTGAATTGTTGGTCATTATAAAAATTTCCCATTAGGATTCTTAGGGTGAAAGTAGTGGGATGGAGCCGTTGGGACCGTTTGTCACTTTTATGAACCCCGTCGTGAGTTGGAAGGCTGTGATTTTGAGGTTAAGGGGCATAAATTCGTCGAGGTAAGTACCCACAAATCTTAGACTACCTCGATTTCTTATCACCGCAAATGACTCACCGGAACAGTCTGACTACCGTCTTCAACAAACAGATGAAGAAGAAAGAAAGAATCCTGCGGCAAAACATTAACAGTTTCCAGTAGTACATAACGAGGAACTGTTAAGTCACTTATCACAGTCAAAAAATGTTATTGTCTTTTTTGCCTTTCGGGATTTTTGATTCTGATTTCATTGGAGGTTTGAGAGTAAAAAAACAGGTGAGGTGGAGTATTTATTTTGCAGAGGAAGTTTGTCGATGATTCATAGTCATACCCTCACCGGTTCCTGTTATGGTTTTTCTTGGTGGTTATTGTCTGTCAGGCTTTATTATTATTGCGTTTCAGTTTGGAATGATTCGAGTCACTCAGCTGACAATTGTATTAGTCCCAGGTAGACAAGAAGTTTACTTAAGTCGGATAAGTTAATTAGTTAATCTTAAGGCAGACAAAGTTCGGAGTATGTTGTTGACAGTGATATTTTGGACATTTGTGATTGGTTTGAGCCTTGTAGGGGCGCTGTACGTCTATCTGAAACGACAAGGACGCGGAGACTACTGGTTACAAAGGGGTATTCGAGTAATTAGTCCAAAATCCGAGAAATCATTAAGAGAAAGACTCAAAGCACCTTTTCATGAGGCTGACCTCGGGATATACAGACAGATGAAAGCGGATGAAGTCTTTGTAGGCGGAAGGATGGAGTTTGGTACACGGGTTCTGTACATTCGTGATCCGGAGTTAATTAAAAACGTCCTCAGCAAGGATTTCCAACATTTTATTAATCGACGAAGTCTCAAAGTTGGAAAATCCGATCCCTATTTCCACAAATTACTCTTCAATATGGAAGGTCAAGAGTGGAAGGACCTAAGAGTCACAATGACTCCGACTTTTACTTCAGCAAAAATCCGGAATATGTTTAAAATCTTTGATGAGTCGGCACAACTCATGGTCAATCATATTTCTACTCAAATTAGTAACAACAGTCGGTGAGTTATTGAAAAACATTGAAAAGTATTGAGTCCTAAAGTAACGGAATTGAAATTTTCAGGAACGAATCAGATCCTGTTGAGCTTGAGATGAATCTACAAGATCCTATTGGAAAGTTCACACTCACTGTAATTGCAGCAGCTGCATTTGGTTGTGAGAGCGAGTGTTTCTCAAATCCAAATTCTTTGTTTACTCTCATGAGTCGTCGTTTCACTGAAGCCCTCACCGTCTCCAAAATCAGCATGTTCAAGTTTATTCTCCTCATCATCTGTCCCACACTCTTCAACTTCTTCGGATTTGAGTTTTTCGACCGAACTGCTGTCGAGTTCTTCACAGATGTAGTGAGGAAAGCAATTAACCAGAGAGAAGCTGTTTCAAAAAGTAATCAGAAGCGAGACGATTTCCTTCAGTTGATGTTGGATACGAAGAACGGTCAGCTCAAAGTAGAAGAGGAAGAGGTGGAGCTAAATCCACTCCAAGGGCAAGTGGAGTCAAGGACAAAGTTGACCGATGATCTCATCCTAGCCCAATCTCTTTTGTTTTTTGTCGCTGGATTCGACACGGAAGAATCTCTTTTGGATTTTTCTTGTTACGAACTTGCACTAAATCCAGAAGTACAAGAGAAATTATTTCAAGAAATTGACAACGCTTCCATCCAGAATGGTGGCAAATTGACTCATGAAATTATAACAAGTCTTCAGTACCTGGACATGGTAATTTCAGGTGATTCAAAAATAGACAATTAAAGATTAATAAAATCTAAGTTACATAAATGTCCTTGTAGAAACTTTGAGGAAATATCCTCCAGCGTTTCACTTAGAGAGAAGATGCAATTTGGACTATACTGACAAGTCTTCTGGGTTGGTAATTGAGAAAGACACCTTGGTCGTTATTCCTGTGTTAGCTCTCCAACATGACCCTGATATCTACCCGGATCCACAAAAATTCATTCCAGAACGCTTTTCCACTGAAAACCGTGGAAATAGACATCCCTCATACTATTTGCCATTTGGCATGGGTCAAAGGGCATGTATTGCCCAGAGATTTGGTATCATTGAGGCTAAAGTGGCCCTAGCTCATCTCGTAAAGAACTTTAAGATGGAGCCGTCCTCACAAACCAATATCCCGATGCAGTTTCTTAAAGCCGCAGCCGGTCTCAAGCCTGCTAACGGAATTTGGCTCAAAATCGGATCAAGAAAGTCGCTTTAACTACAATTTAAAAAATAATTCAAATTTTGGTAACAAAGAGTCTGAAAATAAATTAATTGGTGAATGTCCATATGGATTTTCATTGCCGTTATACGTACTGTTCCCGCCACTCATTCGTCAAGCTAAATTCAGTCGATAACCGTCTAAACTGTTTATAAGTCTTTAATTAGTTTTCTGTAGGTGATTTTTTTCAAACAGTGGTGAAGTACACAATTTCACGTCTGCCTGACTGAAGTATTTTACTACTCTAATACGACCGAATAACCAAACCTAAGAATCAGATCCGGCTACAAAGATTGGTTGTTTTGTCGATAGTTATAGAAGTAATTATAGTAAATATCCATACAGAATAGGGAAAATCATTTTACAAATTGTTTTTGTCACACCTGTATTAAAGTTAAGACAGGAAAAAAAAACATTGAAAAAAAATTGTTTATGGTTAATCGTATTCAGTACAAGGTGTTTGCTTACGTTCTATGCTTAAAAGTTTGTCTATGAAATTACTGAATAAACGTAAATAGTTTAGCCTGTTATCGACTGACTTCAGCTTGACGAATGGGTGGAGGGGACNTCCTATGCTTAAAAGTTAAGTCTAAGAAATTACTGAATAAACGTAAATAGTTTAGCCTGTTATCGACTGACTTCAGCTTGACGAATGGGTGGAGGGGACAGTATTAGCCGCAGTAAAAGCACCAAATCTTTGATATTTTTTTTAATCTATGCAATAATTTTAAATTTAGTTGAGCTGGCATTATTTTGGTATTGATTGCTTCCTATCCCTATCAATGCTGAAACTTTTGAGTTTCCGCACTTCTTGAGACCGGATTGGTTTTGACTGTGGCCTTATGCTCATCCGCTTGTAAATGCGCGCTTCTTCCGCAGCTTCCGGTGATATTGGTTCTCTTTTTACTGAAGATGGTGGTACGCGAGACATTCTGGCCACTTCATTTACTGACTGTGGCCTTAAGCTCATCCGCGTGTAAGTGAGCGCTTTGGATGAAGCTTCCGGTGATATTGTTTCTCTTCTTGGGGGAGATGTTGGTAATGGGCGCGACAATCTAGTTGTTTCATTTATAACAGTGTATTTTGGTGGAGATTTTGGTGCTACTCTATAGCTTCTGGCTTCCGGAGTATTCTGATGAAGAAGGTCCATGATCGCTGCAGTTGCCTGGAAAAACGATTTGAATTTCTGTGGCATACTGAGAGGGTTCTCGACCTCAGCTGGCATCTAAAATGAATCATGTCAGATTTTCAATCATTTAACATAACTCAAGATTCTGTTGGATAAAACTAACGAAACTTGGATGATGTGAAGATCGGCTCTGCGACAATTGTCTCTCTCTTTTGCGTAAGTTAGCTTGAGCCGTAGCTTTAAGAGACTTGAGTTGATGCTGCAGGGACACTGTTACATTTTCATCCGAAATATAGCCTTCATTAGCTAATGCCCATTCCTCCTCTGTTTCCGGCCAACCAAAATCCTTCCTCCAAGTCACATCTGTCTTGTCGTCAGCAAATCCTAACTCATGGGAGAAAAAAGTGAGGACTCGACCAACCTTGAGTGGTGACGGAGCTTCGTTGAATCGTTTAGTAAGATGTCGTAGATTTCGTCCCTGAATCCCATGAGTACTTCTTCGACCGTAGTCTTTCTTCAGATTTTCATCATCCTTATGGACAAATGTCGATTTTTTTCCACGCTCCTCCTCTTCCTGTGACTTATCGTCTCTGATTGGTCCATCATTGGTAGAAGAGGTTGTGTAGAATTGACTAACCTCACGAGGATCACTCCTGCAAAATCACATAAGAAACTCATTATATTTTATTGGGAACACTTGTTAATTGAACAAAAATGTAGTCTTTACATCGCAGAACCGTCAGCTTGACCTGCATTTGAATTATTTTATTTTATCTAGGCTCAACACAGCACCTAATTGAAAGAAAAAAGTATTTAGCCTTTCGACGTTCTTATTTTGAGGATTGCATTATTATGATATTTGAATAAAAATGTAGTTGGCTTAGTAACTAGTAACAGAGGGCGAAATCTCTAGGATTTGGTTTTCACTTTTGAGCAGAATCGTCTAAGAAATAGTCTCTTTTTCAAATCTCTTCCTGAGCTGCACAGATGGTGTGAATGGTACTTTCACTTTACTTTCACCAGTCTAAAAATGATAATGAAAAAAATGTAAGAGGATTTTAATTGAAAGGCCAAAGAGACTTTGACTACGTTTAATTTGATGTAACTTTGTCCAGTTGTTTCTTAATTTGATTCTATGTGATCCTCTTCATGAATTTTATGCCAAGTCCCAAAGCGATGTGACGTAAAGTGAACTAGGAATAGGTTTTAATTATTACTGCCTAGACAGAAAAGATATCCACTACTTGTGAAAACTTTCTCCAGAGTACCTTACAGAAGTGAAAGTTTCTTCTTAGTTTCCGGAAAAAGAATGCTAGGTTCTTTTCGTTGTCCATTTCATCATCTTCTTTGAGAGAAAGCAGGAAGTCCAAGTGAGAGGAAATTAGAAAATAACTTTTCTATGGATAATATTATTAGAGAGGAAATTGATACACAACTCTTCCGGCATCTCACCACACAATCAAAACATTACCATGTAAATCTTCAATTTTTTAAAATATCAAATCTTAACTCAAGCTTCAAGCACATATTTTCCTCTTATTCTAAACTCAAGGCCTTGTTTGAATTTAATAAAATTTGACAACCTTTCTTTACGGGCTCTGTGAATTTCGTTGAATTTCTTTAGAAGTTGAGCTGTGGAAATAGAGATCTCTTCATCCCACTTGACTTTTAATGTTGCCTAATGCTTTCTCCAACTTTCACTTATATCATCTGGATATCATTACATGAACATGAATTCTATTTCTTAAAAAAAAATCTTAAGGAGTCAATTCCCATGAACTCTGCTCTCTCTCTCAAGCACTATTGACTCTTCTGCTTCTAAGAACCAAAAAAACTCACATTTGTCAGGTCTCTCAATCTGAGAGTTTCTCATCTGCTTTGACTTCCGTTCGTCAGTGATCAGGTTCTGCTGGAATAGCAAAAAACTCAAACCCTACTCAAACTGACTCATCTCACCTCATATTTCCAAATCCACAGATTTTATTTCTCAATTTTCTTGAGAGTAGCTCAGATTACTGAAATTTAATATTCACTCCAATCATTGAATATTATTTATCTCTCCTTAAGTCAAATTTCAACTAGAGAAACTTATATAATGTAGGTTCATAAATTGATGAGTTGATTGAAGAGTATTTGCCTGGAAGAGATCCTATTTGTATATTCCTAAATTTCTGTATGATTAGCTCTGGAATCATATGAGTATGTATTCTAATATATGATTTTCTTCCTTGAAATCAATCAGTCACTACATTTACCATTGGATTTAAATCAAGATTTAAGCCTGCTGTTAACTCCCAGTTGACCTTCAAAAATTTAGACTCCTCCTTCCGTAAGGTTTATTTTAGTCACAGTAATCGTTAAAAGCTTGACTATCTTGTATAAAATTGGTGTATTATGAAAAATTTGAAGAGATTTTTATTTTTATTGTATTTACCCGCTGTCAAGCCTATTTTTCAAATATAGGCCTTGACCTATATTTTGGCATCATAAACTTAAGATTTTTAGACCTTGGCCTTCTATTGCATAATACATGCTTTCCTTGGAGATACCTTTACTATCAACACTCAAAAATAAAGTGCCCATGGTACAGGTAAAAAGATCTTTTCGATTTTTAAAATTACCTTTTCAATGATTTCTGTAGTTTTGTATCAACTCTTGTTACTGCTGGACCACTTTTCAAAATGTTTCTTACTTTGGTACAGGTCCTTGCTTTTACATTTGTCATGAATGAAGCGAAACCAATAGCGAACGGAGCTACGGATATCTCTCAACCGCCCAAGGGTGTTCACAATATTCTACGGGAAATGGTAAAATTTTGATTTACTAAAATTAAAAACAAAATCGTCCTTTTTTAACTAAGAAGATAGCAATTTCAGTAACATTGTTTATAAATTTCGACACCAACTTTTCCCATTCTTAATTTAGGATTCAGCAATTCAAGGCAGGATATTGGCTGAGTTTCTAGAGGGAGTTGACACTTTGTTACAGAGACAGACTCAGACAGTTGATAGGTACAAGGTGAGCCTTAGAGGAGAGCCTTATATCAGGTTATATAGCCTTAGGTCAAATCATTATTTTTGAATTAATAAAGTGATTGTTTTAGAACTGCAAAGAACTGCATAGTGAATCAGGTATTCAAAAATTATCTCCATGTTTTGGGATTCTGATGGGTGGTATGGAGAAATCCTCATCAGAAGAAGAACGTTACGATCCTTATTCAACTGACATGTACAACAACCAAAAGATCAACTACGGCGACTATTTAACGCAACAGGAAATGCAGCAATACACTCCGCAACAGCAACAACTACTATTGACGCAGAGGTTGAAACAACAGAATCAACAACAGCAGCTGTGGGCTCAGCAGTTGTCACAGCAAGGATATTTTGACAATCAAGGTCAAGGTCAAGAATTCTACAATCAAGGTCCATATTACAACCAGCAAACTCAGCAACAATATCCTTTGTCAACATCTATTACCACAGTTCAACCGGACCAAGAACAATTGTTGCAGTATTTGCAATCCAAGTATCCTTACGACATTTTGTATCCTACCAACAGTGCCTACTTTCAAGGACAAGGAGATACTGGATTGACTCAAGGTCAAAAATTTAATCAACAACAGCCTATGACCTATTCAGACTATGTTTATAAACGACAGTATCGTCGGAATGATGAACTTGGAATTTACCGTCAATCTAAAGTACCTTACATTGTTTGAACTTTATACAGGTTTAACGGGTTTTGGACAGATACTTGAAAGAATATTATTGACTTTAGTTGTAAACTAAAATAAAATTGAGCAAACTAAAAATAACATTTGAGATGGAAGCAGTTAAGTTCACTTATTTTTGGTATAAAAAGGTTGTGAGAAGAGCCCTTTAAATTTTTACCGTTATTTGTAGCCCTTAGCGTTTCTGCAGACTGAAGTTTCTTATAAAGCCGTAAATTAAAGAAACCGTTCAATTCACTTCCGCTTTAGTGAACCTGTCTATTCTACTATTTCATTATCCGCTTCAATGGATCATAAAAACAGGATTTCAATTGTTGGATTTTGGTTAACAATACTGGTGATATTTGGACCAAACATTCACAGGACTTCAGCATTGGTGGTAAGACTACTACTTATCTAATTCTGATCTAAAAGTGAAAAATTTCGTATTTTTTTTTTCATTGCCGAAATTTTATGTACATGTTGAAATTTTTGCATATTCCTCAACAATAAAATTTTCTTGGTTACAGTGTTACAAATCAGGGAAAATAGAATGCAATCCAGCACTCTTTGTGATTGGAAATGGCTGTCCTTTCGGAAAACTTTGTTCCATTGTTAGATGTTGTGAAAGCCTGTAAAGTTTAATATTATTGTTCCAGCACTAGTATTTTCTCTATCAAATGTTGTTTTTTCTACAGAACAAGTGCAATTTTGGTGAAAAGTGAAAACAACAAGACTTCCACTGTTCCAGTTACCATTACTGGTGCTAAAAAAGTTCCAGAGCGACCTCAAAATGCTTAGGAGACAGAGCCAAGAATTTAGGAAACTTTATCACGAACATTACATTCAACATTTGTAAAAAAAAAAGAAAATTATCGTGCCATTCTATATCTCAAAAGGAATAATCTACATTTCCAAGACCCAACGGTGAAAGTCTTCAATTGTAATCTGGGGAAAATAAATAATAAAAAAACGAACGAATTATTTAAAAAAAAACTACCCATAATCTTTTTTTCTTTTAAATCCTTTCATATCCCCAACTTTTCCGCTGGAATAAACATAATGGTTATAAATGTGTTAAAACTTAAGAAGCATTTCTCAGTGTTTTCTCTACGAGTAGAAATACAAAATTTGGAATTTTGGAATCCTTAAAATAATTAGAGTATTANTTGGAATTTTGGAATCCTTAAAATAATTAGAGTATTAGGTTGTTAAAAAAAAAATAAGATTGTTTCTACAAAAATTTTGAAAGAGTTTTTGATTTATTATGAATTTGATTTCTATCACCACTTCTTTCCTTCCTGGTTCTCTTGTTTAGGCAACTTTGATTACAAAATTATAAGTTCTAACCAACTTTACCCTCATCTTGACCTCAAGATGAAGAAAACAGGATCCAAAAGTTTACCAAACATTCAAAAGTTACTTTATGATATTAACTTCTCACTCGAGGTGAGAGAGTAAGGGAATAGTGGTTTCTTTTCAAATTTTAGACAAATGGACCTTGACACCTTAGTATCCATAGAATACATAATTTAATCAAATACTCTTTCCATTTTTATCCACAAGAAAACATGTTGTCTTTTCANAGTATCCATAGAATACATAATTTAATCAAATACTCTTTCCATTTTTATCCACAAGAAAACATGTTGTCTTTTCACACTAAGGGATTAGTTTGCATAGTTTTAAAGTAATAGACTTATTAAATTCTGAAGAGGGAGCCCNTGTCTTTTCACACTAAGGGATTAGTTTGCATAGTTTTAAAGTAATAGACTTATTAAATTCTGAAGAGGGAGCCCTTGAGGGAATGATATTTCCCATGGGAAAAAGAATAAGTAGTTTTGACCTTGGGGGGAAATTTTCCCCTTGGAAGAATAAAAGTATTGCCATTTAGAAACAAAAATGATTGAAAAGTTGTTTGAAATTGGTAAAAGTTGGGCCTTTATGATTGAAAAATTGGTACAGGACTTGTCGTCTGGGTTCCATTTTTTTTACCCATTGTTCTTATTTCATTCAACTTAAAGAGCATAAATTTAGTCGAACAGTAAGGACAACTTCTGTATTATTATCAAAGTTAACTCACAGAGAAGGAATTACATTTGGAATGAGTTCATTACTAAAATTTCCTCAACAAGAACAGAATCCATTGAACTTCATTTCAGGTTTCATTCAAGTTGAAAAGTTGTAGAGTATGATATAAAAAAGAGGACTGGAAAGCAAGAGGCATAAAATTGAGAGAGAGAATTATTAGAAAGAGAGTTTAGTTTCACTGAAGAGAAAGTTTGTTTGTTAAAGGTTTATTTTATCTTTTCATCCTCTAAGTCGTAAGGGTCGGCTACAAAGGGACCAAAAAAAACCTCAACTTATTCTGCTCCTGGTGATTTCTACTCTTTAGCAATTCTCTGTGTACCAAAGTGATTAAAATTTAAGAATAAAAGAGATTTCATTTCCGTTACTCATTTTATTCTTAAACTTTTTACTCATATAGACTTTTAGTTTCTACTTTTACAAAATGGCACACCAGGTTTGACTAACTTCACATCACAAACTTTCTAGAGATGTGTTACAAGTCCAACTTATCAAATTTCTCCGGATTAAAACGTTTCGACTCAAGTCAGAGTTAGAAATAGAGATTCTTGCTTGATCGTAAATTAGAGAGAAAGTCAAAGTTTGAAAAGTCATAGTTTCTATTTTGAGACGACTGATTCCATTAATCTGATTAAAAGTGGAACTTAGCCACTTCATCTTACAAGAATCTAGACCTACTTTTAATTCTGGAAACAAATACAATATTTTATGAATCGTTGTTGGTGAGCTTTCATCTCTGTCTGTTTTCCTTTGAAGTTCCGACAAACCATCACATGTATCCTGTCCTGTGAAATTCCATTCAATTTACAAAGGGATTGTCGTTTTTGGCAACTCGTCATTTCGTAGTAGTCATAGTCCAGAGGTTCTTGACAATACCGAGGTATTGTTGTGTTTGTAGGACAGATACAGAATCCTGTCACAGAGCAAACCGCCTCATTTTCTTCTTTTCCACTAAGTCCACACATTTCACCACACCATCGAATGCTCAATTGGCGACAATGTTGCCAATCACGACCACTTAAACTTTCCTACAAAGAGAAACTAGAATTTTTTTAATTAATTCTTTAAATCTTAAATTTCTTTATAAAGAAACTCAAAAAAAAAGTACTTACAAATGCTTACCTCTAGCAACACAAAGACAAACAGAACATAAAGATAAATATTTTTTAGAAGCATTAGAAGAAATTTGAACTTTTCCTAATTAGTTTCCAAATTTTGTTTAAAAACTGCATTTGAATTGGGAATATTAATTATTCGATTTGATCACTCACTCACTACAGGTATACCCAAAATTAATTAACCGTTGAATATTTATGGTATCGACAAAACAAAGGCGTGACAGTTCCTTGTTGGTCTTCGACTACAAGGTGCAATACCGTAGCTTATGAACAGCAACAATTCATAAGTTGACGTCGTAAATCAATTAATATAAGTCATAAAAAAAATCACATTGACCTCAATTAATAATAACAATCAGAACTCCGAAGGCTTAAGTTACTAAGAAAAATGTTACATAACTAACTAAATTGTTCCACATTTGAGTTGAAAGTTCTGATCAGATCATATTTTTTTTTGCAAATAAACACAAATCAACAATTTATGAGTTGTGTTCAGTTTTCCATTGTTGTTTGTCGTTCCTTGATCATCGAACCTTCAAATAACTTCAGACTGACAATCTTCTCTTTTAGTTGTAGTAGTGTTAATAAATTCAAAATCCATTGTAGTGGAAAATGGTAAGAAATTCTATAGGTTACTTTGTTACTCCTCATTGGCAATTTCTCAAACCAGTGTCTCCATAGATGAAACTGAATTTAAAATTGGCTCATGTCTCCATTGTTGGAAGTTGATAGTGAGAATCCATTTTTACCTATTACATGATCTCGGCCAATAAACCAACGGAAGTTAGTTTTAGATTACATCTAGCTTTCTCCCAAAGTGAAAGTTAGTATGATCTATTTTGAAGGAACGGAAGAGAAATGATCTCGTTTCCTGAGATATGGACGTATCATCTTATTCTTATAATCATATGTTTCTATAACCACTATTTTATCAACTTGTCAAAAAAAATCCCTTACTACTTCCAATTTCTTACATAAGAATTTAGCCTCTTGTTTCCGGTGGATCAACAGTATATTACTTTTCTCTACAACTGAGAGCACGCAAACCAAAGATTACGTGGTGAGTTGTAATTAAGTTGGCTTTAGTAAATATTCCATAGATTCATGAAATCTGAAAGGAATTGATTACAAAATTTGTTATCTTAAATGGTTTACTTTTTTCATGTGATTCTTATTCGTGATGAAGGAAAGTATAATATTTGCTCACCAAAATTACGCTTTTGTTGTATTTCTCATATTGGGGAGAAAGGGGTTAGGTAAGAATTTTTGTGGAGAAATTTGAGTCAAGTGAAAGCTTCCCATTTATCATCCTATATTTCTTATCAACTTTTATGATTTCTGCTCTTCTTTGCTCTAGTTTGGTCAAAAAAAAAACTCTGTTCACCATTTTGACCTCAAAAAGAAGGAATTTTTTGCTGTTTTTTTTTTTCAAGTAAAGAAAAAGTCTTGTTGAGATTTTTCTCGCTTTCTCTCAGATAGAAAGTCTTATAGGCTTTTTAAATTATTTTCTCATTGGTGGCTTACTTACTCTTAACTTTCTCCTTGATTTGTTTTTCATTCGAATCATTTCCGTAACTACATAGGACTTTTTATCTAATCGTTTAATAATTCCTCTTCACGTCCTTTCATTTAGCTTTTAGTCACCTAAGCTGTATTAAGCACTTTTTTTTATATTTTGTTAAAAAAAATTTATTACAAGCAAAAAAGGTTATTTTTTTTTATAAGTTCTCCTTGATGTGTTTCTTAGAAAGATTTATGGTATAATGTCTCGTAGTCTAGATGGAATTTTTGTGTCAACTTTTCTCTCGTTGTACCACTATTACCACTCCTACTTTTTAACATTGAGTAATTTCTTTCGCATTAAACGTATACACGTCATCATAGATTTTTTTTTCCCTTTAGACTTTTTGACAAAAAAGTTTTTTTGTTCCTAGTGAAAGTATCCATTATGTAAATTCCGCTGTGGAAATCCATCCATTATGAGGTGACAGGTTAAGAAGTTCTCGTTGGATTTAAACAAAAAAAAATTGCAACAGGGTAGTGTAAGAGTGTGGAGTAAGTCCAGAGAGGTCTAGGTCTCTAATAAATTGGTGAAAGTCAGGGATGGAGGACTTGGGATAAGAAAATTGAGCCAATCAATCTCTCGATACACTTGAACGTGTAGATTCGATTCCAATTATAAAATTCCTACTAGCAAAGTGGTGAATGTGAGAGGCAGAAGTGAAGCGAAAGAGTGAAAGTTTTTTATATTACTTTCTCTATTCATTGAAAATTCTTTTTGAATTTTTTTTTCAATGAAAGTTCCAGTTTTTCTTTTTGAGAGAGGGCTAAGGCTAAGGGCCTCTTCATTTCGACTCCTATCAGAATTCCAATTTCAAATTACATCCCATCACATCCTTTTCTCCTTTCAATTTCTCTTTCCCAAAGTGTGGATTACGGCTTTCTCAAAGAAAGCTTAGACGATTTTTTTTCAAAATAAAAACTCGTTTAAAATATAGGAAACTTGGTCACAGTATACTTATCGTAATTAAAAAAAAATTTTTTTTTATTACATTAATGTTATCTGCAAGCTTTATTTCTTTTAATTTTACTCTTCTAACTCTCACTTTCTGTATTTATTAAGTGCATCACCAGAAACAACCTTTGAAAATATTTTTTTTTAATTTTTTGATAATTAAATAATTCATGGAATGAAGTGGTAAGATAAACGCCATATAAAAATTTCATTAAATAAATTGAAGACGAAAGGAGAGAACCAGGTAGTCAGAAACCCAGTCAAAAAAATTGAAAGGGCTAGAAAATGATAGACAATGTAGGAGATAAATTAAAGATTTGATATTATTTCTAAATGTAGAATGTTTGAGGAAATCATTTGACGATATTCCCCCTGTAATAAATTACCCTATAACCTAAAGTTGGTATTCGGATGAGTTTCTTTTTTAAGACTAGTAAGTATTGGATATAGTGAAGTTTTAGTTGTCATACAGTAGACTAAAGCAATCTTCTATCCATCCACTCCTCTTGTGGTGATCTCAATTTTCTTTTTCTAATCAAGGGATGTTCTTACAATTCTAAAAAGAAAGTCCGAAAACTTTCTCTTCACTCTACTAACTGGTAGAGAAAGCTCTCGTCATTAGAATTACGTAAACAAAGCGCGTCTCTCCGACGAGAAACAGACAGAATCTCTAAAAATCCACTTTCTTTATATCAATCCTCCTACTCAAGACTTTGAGCAAATGGAATGACTTTCTCTGCTCAAATGTCTCCAATTAACCCTGAGAGTGCCGACGAGGATGGAGTTTCTCAACTCCTATTCCTTTTCTTTTCAAACATTTCCAATTTAACAGGTCTAATCACATTCTCCCTTGACCTGGTGAGAAAAAAAAATTGTCAAGGTCACTTCTTTTCTCTTCTTCAAAATGTTAATAAATTGTACACGACTGGATTCTAAAGGATTTGGAACGAAAAAACTATCTTTAAGTTACATTCGGTTCACTAATTTTTTTTTATTCTGTAGGAAAAGTAAAAAATTTGTCTGAGGTGAGGGTAGAGTAGAGATAATAAATAGTTGTAAAAAGAGAAATTATTATTATGTATTAGTAGAGAAAAGGATCTGAAGGTGTGGAGAAAGGAACTAAAGCGTCCTCTCGAATGCCAAGTAGAGAGAGTAATGGGTCCTTTGAATAGGAAATGTCCCCAAATGATAATTACTCTTCAGTTCTAATTACCTGGATTTATCACCACACTTACTCACCTCATTCATTTCATATATTTTAACCCTCTCTCCTTGATTACTTTTCTTTACTTCATTCTCTTTAGGTACAAGTTGGAGAGACCCACTTTCAAAATCATGAAAATGTTTATAACTTTCATATGATTTGGCGAGAGAAACTAGAGGGAAATATTTATTTGCATCGTTGAGTACTCAAAGATCTGAGTTGTTTCTTTTTTTTATTTCATTAGATATCCTGTTAGGAAAAAGAGAAGAAAGCAGTACGTGAGAAAATATTGTAGAGAAAGTGGAAAAAGCAGAGGAAGTGTTTGAAAGAAGATATTTTTTGTGACTGAGGTGATGGGAGGGTGTCTGTGATACATAATAAAATTCTTACAGAATCCGCCCTTCCACCATCATCATCTACAAAGAAATAATAATAATTTTACAACGTGTAGAACTGTATACAAAAACCCTTCCCCAAGGGTACTTTCATTCCTTTCACTTTCACCAACACACGTCCTTGCATCCTTTACGTCTTCTTCCTCAATTCTTTCATCAAGTCCTAATAATAAATACTCATCGTCTCTAGTCTTAACGCCAACACCTAGGGATACTCTACATAATCACAATCACACAATTTTCAACTCTTTACTCAAAAAAACAAAAACAAAATTCTCATTAGTGCTTGAAATTCCCAAATTGAAATCACATGTTTTATTTTAAAAAATTATTTCAATATTCTATTTTATAGATGAAGGATGGATAGTAAAAGTTAAAGAATAGTAGTTATAAAATAAACCATCTGCCTGGAGCTATTATGTTTTCTCAAGTGTTGAAGCCTCAATTTTGTAAATAGGTTGAATTTCTCCATTTAAGAATAATCCAGTACAGAAAGTAAGAGAAAGCAAATGAGAGGAAATTCCTCTCTTTTAATGTGCCGCCGGATATTTTTTACTCTAGAGAAATGGATATTGTTTTAATATCAAACTTCCATCGTGTCATCCACCGAAACTATAAATCAAAGGAAATTGTCATCAATGGTGCTAATGGTAGGAGTGTAAATTGTATTTTTTTCAGGAGGANCTTTTAATGTGCCGCCGGATATTTTTTACTCTAGAGAAATGGATATTGTTTTAATATCAAACTTCCATCGTGTCATCCACCAAAGGAAAACTATAAATCAAAGGAAATTGTCATCAATGGTGCTAATGGTAGGAGTGTAAATTGTATTTTTTTCAGGAGGATGATGATGATAAGTTGGTCCATAAAGTGTTCAATAAAAAATGAAAACAAGAGGTCGATAAGTCAAAGTTCAGGTGAAAGAAGAGCGAAGTGGTGTTAAGTAAAAAAAATTTTTTTTTAGAATAGAAAGTAAGGATTTTGAATTGATTAGTAGAGGACAATGAGTAGGATTATTGAAGCGGATGGTGTTCCAGCTGGTTTTGGTTCCTTTTGATTAATCGTTTCCCATAATGCTCAGCTTCAGTGAAAATGGATTTTCTCTTCACTTTCTCTTTGGAGCGATGGAAGCGTCAGTTGTCCATCCTCTCTAAGCTTTCTTCCATCTCAAAACCTTGACAGGGGAAAGTTAGTCATGCTGCTCCAATTTTCAGATCGATTTCTTCATGCCGTTACAACTCCTTCAAGTTAAATTAACCACTTCCCTATAGTTTACTATAGTTTACATATAAGTAAACTTTACTACAAAGGATTCTTGACCCATGTTGTTTTTATAAAAAAGAAAGTTAAAATCATAACTTTAGCTGAGGTACACATACTTTCTCCATATGCTAAAAAGTAATCTCCAGCTTCTTCTCGTTTACAATTTTGATTTTTTGCTTAGCTCTTTTAAAATGATGCAATTTATTGTCATTAGTTTGACTTTTTGAGAGTAACAGGATGTGGAGGATATGCGTTTCTCTTAATGTCTTATATTTCATCGAAAGAGAAAGTTTTGAGTGATGAGAGAAAGTTGAATAAATGGAAAGAGACGCTGCATGGTGTCTGATTGTGCTTTCCGGAGAAAGTTTCATTGTCCCAGACTTATGTCGAAGGTCTGAATACGGAAATGAGGTTATAAATAAGTTATTCGATGAGTCTCTTCGTTTCGTTGTAGAATTCCCGTCTCTAGGACAACGTCTACAATGAGAAGCAGTTGTTTTTAAAGAGAAAAGAGAATAACAAATGGAGAGTCATTTAAGTTTGTCTTTTTCATGTCAAGTGGGATTTGACTTGACTTTCTCTCAGACAGTCACCAGTATCACATACTCTAATTCCACCAAATCATGCGAAAAGTAACAATCACTAGATACAGTAATTATCTCTCTATTTCCAATCTATACCTTTTTTTTCGAAAAAGTTACTTCACTTTCTCCATCTATTAATAATTTCCCCATAATTGACTTTTACTACCACAGTTTACAAGTCCATAAACCCTCTGACCTTTTTTTATACCCAACGAATTTAATTTCTTTAACATAAACTTTTTTTTAGAAATAAAATGAAACATTTAGAAAATTTCTGTCTTGGGCATCTTATTTTCAGGTCTATAGAGGCTAAAAAGCATACGGGTACTTTGGGGCAGAGTTTCGTAAACGGGTGAATGAGAAAATAAGGTATATTTTTTGAATTACCTTGATCGTAAAACGGAATGAATCCTTCCACAAAAGAAAATTGGATAAGGAGGAATGCCGAGAGCTCAAACTTTCACTTTCTCTACATCTAAACTGTCGTCGCCGCCCCCCCCCCCCCCCNTTGAATCTACAGGATGTCATCTGCGAACCAAAATACATGAAAAAGACGCATTCCCTTCCCTCATTGTCAGTAACCAGAGAAAGATCTTAAAACGAAAATGAGACTTCTTTTAGACCCATGTTGACTCGTTGTGTCATTTTCAATTCACTAGGATATGACATGAGAAGATGGCTCAGACCCGGTTTCGTATGACACAAACAGACAGAGCAGCTTTTCATAATGGTTTCCCAAAAAAAAAAGGAGAAAATGAAACAAAATATGCAAAAAAAGGAATGGAGGTAAGAAAGTTAGTTTCGTAGAAAAAGAAAAGAGGAAGTTGACTTTCTCCAGATTTCATTTTTTGAGTTTGAGAATCAGGTCTTTTGTCTAGAAATTTATATTATGCATTAAATCCCTTCCTATGATTTCTTTCATTTCGTTAANATTAAATCCCTTCCTATGATTTCTTTCATTTCGTTAAAAGCTTAATTCCAGAATAATCAATGTCCAAGCGTCCAATAACTTTCCAAAGGTGACTTAAAAGTTGTATTTTTATTAAGGAAACTGTATTTAAAAAAGTTGGTTTAAGAAACCTATTACCACTAATGAAAATAAAGTAATGTTGAATATAAAATAGAGTTTGTCTAGTAAAAGTAAGAGTAGACGAAAAAGTTCATTCATTCTTAACCTGAGAAGAGAAAGTGAGCTTTCACTTTTGTAAGTTCTTAAGAATAAAAAGAAAACACTTTCCTTGACATGATCTTTTACAGTCTAACTACGGAACTTTTCCTACCAGCCATACGCCGACTCTCATCTCAATGTCAACTTTTAAAACTTTTATACTAAAAAAAATTTTTTTTTTTTTTGTGCATAAAGTACTTTCACTCTGACCGTAGAATGAGAGGAAACCCATGGGGTATTTTACTAGAGCTTTAGAATAAAAATGCAACCGGAGGAAAAACAAATGATAGAGAAACGATTCGTAGGCAGTCGCAGAATGAGTGATTATGATCCTATCTCATCAAAATGGCAAACTACTACACTTATTTATACCTTACTAAGCTCCACCATCACTACCAGTTACTCAACTTTATCCAACCCTATCCACATTTATAACTATTTTCATAAAATATTCACAAAGGAGAAAGTGAAAGTTGTCATAATCTGATTCTTTTCGTATAAAATTATTGACAAAATATCCTACCTACACCAAAGTCCATCATAAACTCATAATCTGCAGGAGTTTGGAAAAACTACATAACTAATTATGTTACCTGATTCAATAGCACGTTTGTTTTTTATTTTCACAATCATTTTATGTTGCAGTTATGTGAAATGGGTAAGGAAAGTGAAAGCNATAGCACGTTTGTTTTTTATTTTCACAATCATTTTATGTTGCAGTTATGTGAAATGGGTAAGGAAAGTGAAAGCTATTTCCTGGTGAAAGTCAACAGACCACAAAAAAAAATTTTTTTTTTTCATTATGTCCAAAATGTATCATCATAAAAGATAACTTTTAGTAAAAATTGGTTCTCAAAGTAATNATAGCACGTTTGTTTTTTATTTTCACAATCATTTTATGTTGCAGTTATGTGAAATGGGTAAGGAAAGTGAAAGCGATTTCCTGGTGAAAGTCAACAGACCACAAAAAAAAAATTTTTTTTTCATTATGTCCAAAATGTATCATCATAAAAGATAACTTTTAGTAAAAATTGGTTCTCAAAGTAATATTTTNTTTTTTTTTCATTATGTCCAAAATGTATCATCATAAAAGATAACTTTTAGTAAAAATTGGTTCTCAAAGTAATATTTTTGATAATAAAAAATTAACATGGACTTAATTTAAATACAGTCTGGTTTTAATAAATTTTTGTGTTTAATTGGGTGTGTGAGGTATATTTCCGCGTTGTGATGCTTAGCATTAGAATGGTCCTGCTCATCCATTTCGGCGGTATAAGAAGATGATGATGGTGATGGGTGGCATTAAGCCTGCCTAGTATTTTAATAGGTTTTCGAGAGGTAAGGGAGAAAGTTGAAGAGAGACTGTCCAACTTCCCTGTGGGAAATATAAAATCCAGACAGAGAAACCAGAGGAGAGAGACGAATGAATATGCTATTTCATTTCATTTCATGCCATCTTCACTATTTCTCATTCCGTCCACGAATCTTCCGTCTATGTCATCATAACCGACTCCAACTACCACTTTTGAGCAGATTTTTTTTGCAATCTCTGCCATTTATAATAATAACATTAACAGAATGCAAAAATAAAACCAACCAACTCTACCATTCTGTTTTATTACAAAACCTAACATTTCTACCGCTACTAACGGGTGCAGCGGAAAAAAAGTGACTGACGTAAATTGAGAATTTACTATTACTAATCGCGCGAATTTCATATTAGTAGATTTTTTTTGGATTAAGCGGGATTTTGTATTGTGGAAAACGGGTTTCCTAATTTCCCTAGTAATACCACTGAGGAAATGACAGCATCACCAAGAACTTCTTAGAATTCGTTTCGGACGACTGATTGAATCCAACCCGGGTGTTACGAAATTGGAGGTTGTTAAACATTTTCAACTGGAAAATATTCGTAAACAAACAATTTATAGGATAACCAAAAGGGTTGAAAATGGAATCCCAATGGAAAAAAAAAGTTGGTTCCGGCAAAAAGCCCAAAATTACGACGAAAGAGAAAGTCCGTAAACTGGAAAAGCTTTTTGAAGAAAGCGACAAGATTAGTCAACGGGACGCAGCAAAAAAATTCAAATGCAGTCATCGACATATTCTACGGACACTACAAGACAAGACCAACATCAAATGTTTCAGAAAAGTCGATCCCCGGAGTACACGGAAGAGCAAATTCTCAAAGTGAAAACTCAGTGCCGAAGATTATGCAGAAATTCTCAAAAAAAAAGTTCATCATTGACGACGAACATTACTTCCCCTTAAGCAAAGCTCTTATTCCTGGAAACAGTAAATATTACTCCACAGACAGGCAGAGTACTAGTCCAGAGGTAAAACTAAAATTTAGACACAAGTTTGAAAAAAAAATTATGATTTGGATTGCACTTTCACCGGATGGAATCAGTACTCCTTACTTCATCCCATCAGGCCTCGCCATTAATCAGAATATTTATAAAACTCAGTGTCTTGCAAAGAGACTCATCCCATTCATCGAAAAATATCATTCGGACGGCAATTACATCTTCTGGCCAGACAAAGCATCTTCTCATTACGCGAAATCCGTGATTGACTTTCTCCAAGAGAAAGTCGTTCATTTTGTACCAAAGGAAGAAAATCCAACCAACTTACCCCAAGCCCGTCCAATAGAAGATTTTTTTGGTTATTTAGATCAACTAGTGTACAGAGGTGGTTGGAAAGCCACTGACACTACTGCTTTAATGAAAAGAGTGAAGTAATTGCTTGAAACAAGTGGACATATCAGTCGTCCGAAGGAGTATGGAGAAAGTTCGCAAACTATTGCGCGCCTGTGCCGAAAATGGACCATACTCTATCAACCATTAGTGGAACCGTAAGGCAAATATTATGCTTTATCGAATGGAATTACATTCGGAATTTTATATTTGCAGGAACTTGATCAAAATATGAAATTTACATCAGTCCCTTTTTTTCCGCTGCACCCGTTAGTTTTCCCTCTCTTCTCTTTCAATATTTCATTCTCAATGAGGAGAAAGGAATGAAGGAGGATCCTAATTTCTCAAAAGTCTTACAAGACACGTAATGGTCGAGTCGGTGACATTTTATTGGCAGATTCTCAATGACCAATCAATCAATCCCAAACATCTCGACGTTTCTGTCCCTGCTGCATTGGAACAGTAGGAAGAAAAGTGAAAGGAGATAAAAGTCTGCAATTCTAACCAATTCATCAAGCTTTTTTGAAACAAATTGAGAGAACAAATAGAGAGAGGAAATCGGTCATCGAGTATCTACATGATTCATACTTTTTATCTTGACTTTCTCCTAAAAATTGTCCAACAGAGACAGATTGGATAGAGAAAAGGAAACGAAAGGCTAAAGATTTTCCTCAACACGCAAGACACACGAGTCCACTTCTATTGTCCAATATCTTTTGTCTCAAAATACATGTATAGGAGTCAACTTTTTACCTAAATGGCCTGAACTAGCGTCATTTTGGTTTATTAAGTTAAAAACTCTCCATTTAAATAATAACTTGTTATAAAATTTGTTATAATAAAGGGATAAATTTCTCCAAAGGACTCTCTACTCAACTCTCACTCTCCAAACTTAACAACTGAACTTGATTTGGTAAAGTTTTTAGAAAGAAATATTGAGATATGGAGAAAGGACTCCCTAATCCAGTAGATGTTGAGAAGTTATTTGAAAATTTATAAATCTAGGAATGGTCTCGTATATGATAAATTAGGATAGTTTTTAGCCAACTACACAAACACACTTTCTTCTCAACTCTGACTAAATGAATGATTCTTAAACTAAGAACTAACCCATAAATCCTCTCCTTTTAGTAAACTTTAAATTAAGTTTTTCCTTTTCGAAACCCCTTTCCCATTGATTTCTCATCTCTCTCATCATTTCCTTTGAGCTAAACTAATGAGCTTTTAATTAATCCACGCTATTGCTAATCATAAGATTTCAAAGTGGGCTCAAACGTGAAAGTTCCTTTGAATTATGGATCTCTTATTATTACTCTAATAATTACAGAACATGAGATTATTTAAAGTTAGAATAAATAATTAATAAGATTTTAAACCCCTTTAAATTAATTCAAAATACATAATACATAGAGTTGTTTATTTTTAACTCTGGAGTCATTCTATACAAGTCCATTCAATGGTCGAGCTTCATGATGTTTACTTTCTAGTCTAAAAAAAAATCAATAGCCTTACCATGACCTCTTCATCTGCTTCACAAACTTCCGGAACTCTTTCAACTGAATTCAGAGATGTGTTCTGAGAAGGAAACAGAATCCAGTATTGGATGTGATGTAACTAGTAGAAAGGAACAAATATACTAGTCTTGCCATCGTAAATTTTGTGGGATATTGAATGTCAGTAGAATTATGATAGATTTGATGAATTTGTCAGTGATCAAGACAAGGAGGATTAATTAGAACAAGAAAGCTGACAGAAGCATTTTCTACAGATTCTCTGATTATGGTGGAGAAAAAGTGGATTCTTGCGTCTTAGATTTGTAGGAAGTTAGTAATGAACTCAAAAACTACAAGGTAGTTAAGTTGTTGGTGACACGATTTTTCCGTATCACTTCATCATAATCCCGATTCATTTTCACTCATTCCGCCTTGCAGAGAAAGTAATAAGAGGTGATGTGAGACTGAGGAATCAAAGAGTGAAAGTGGTGCTGATGATGATGCGATTAGAACAACATTTATTACTATCAAGACCCTTTGCTTTATTCTAGGCTTTTTCATTCCTATTTTTACATCATCAGACAATCCTTTTACGAATGACAATCAACCAGTTTTTTCTCTTACATTTACTCATTTCTAACATTTTATAAAATTAAACCTGCTAACTCTGTATTTTTCTCAGACAAAGTAAAAGTGTAGTCAAGTTTCCAATTTTTTATGTTTTTTTTTTGGAAAAAAAAAAGTTTCTCATTTTCATATCTTTATGTGAGAAGGTAGAGAATTGATGATGAAGGGATTATAAACCGGAGGCGGTATTTTGGTCGTAGATACTCAAATATAGAGTATTTAAAGCTCCAGTACAGGACTATTAGGCGTAAGCAAGAGAATTCTAAGCAAAAACTTTCCCACGCTTTCTCCTTTCTTCGCATGTCTACCTCCTATTCTCATAAATAATTTTCTATCCATACCAGAAACAAATTTAGCCAAAAAAAATCCAGTCTGTGATCTACAGAGTATGAATCAAGACACTAACATGTAGGTCTCTACATTTTCACTTTCCCTTCCTAATCGACTCATAAATTGAGAAAAAAAAAGAGAAAAACATGCAATATTATTTCTATATTTTTTCCAATGTTTCCTATTACATTGTAAGTTACAAGTGATCGGAAACCAAAAAGGTAAACAAATCTTGAAAACTTTCACCGGGAATGCAGTGAAAGTTGATAATTTGTTTATTATTTTCTAAAAGCGTGGAATATAACATATTCCTAAGGATGGATATGCTCCTGCCTATACTGTTTCTAATTCTATTGAGAGACTTTAAGCATAAGATCAAATTTGCTATTAGATAGTCCTTATTTGAATTAAGCCGATTTTTAAGAAAAAACTGAGAAAAGAGGAAGAATTGAAAGCAGTAAAGTTTTAAAAATAAGTATGAAGAGAACCAAGTCCAAGTCCGTTTTGTAAGATAAAATCTAAGAGGAAGAGTTTAGCATAGAGAGAGAAGGTTGAGCTATAGGTTTCTGTCCTCAGTTTCCGTCTCCTCTCACTTTCTCGAGTCGGCTGTACTTTCTCTCTGCGTCTGTGTCCTCTGGAGTCCTTAGTGGAACGCAAGTCCTCCTCATAGGATCCTCAGGATGCCGGAGACTCCTTTGAGCTCTATTTTTTTGCTCCTCCACGATCCTTTCAACAAGGACAGGAATGTGGGTTTAGGAGAAAGTGATGCTTGGAGAGGAACTTCTATTTCAGTCACTCATTCACTCCGAATCCAACAACTCCACTTCCTCTCCTACCAACGCCAACCAATTTAAACAACAAAAACTCTATCCAGCCACGGGAAATTCGGGTTTCTATTTATTACAACACTTTCTCCGACCTTTAGATAAAATTCTAAAGCGACAGTTTGAATGGACTGGTTCAAAGAAATTCACTACCACCAACATCTTTCACTAGAGAAAACTTCTCACTGTACTGGCTTTGAAGAAGTGTGGAAGAATTTAGGTTCTACAGTAGTGACATATAAGTTAAAGTGTACTGTCAGTGAGACTCACTCATTCATCAAAGTTCATTCCACTTTCACCAACAAGGACTTTGAGGAATGAAAGTTATTAAAATTTTGTTTCTTCTTTGGGTTGTTGTAATGTATTCTTTGCCTTGGTTAAAGTAAATAATGAACTTAATTCAATAATGGGTTAATTTTTGGAAAAGAAGAATTGCGTGGTAAGAGTCAGAAACTAAGAATCGTGTTGAAGGAAGTTTGGATAACATTTGAAAGTAAGATAGGAATAGTTGTTCCACATGAGACTGGGACTGGTGCGTTTGAGTAAATTCCAGACAACTGAAGAATAATGACTTAAAACAAAAGTCTCTGGAACCACGACGTTAACCTACTATACTCTAGGATTAATCCACACGTTTTCTCTTGGAATGAGAGAAAGTTAAGTTGAGACTTTCTCCACGTTGTCCGCCCAGTCGAGAGGTTTTTAAATTACAAAAGGCGGACGTGCGTTAAGAAAACTTGGTTTAAATTTCTGTTAGTAGAGAAAGTAGTGGAAGTGAGGAAATATAGGAGGGTAAATTGGGACTTGAGCTCTCTTACAATATAAGGGATCGCGGTGGGAATAACATGCACTCAGACCAGAGTCCACTTGAGTCTCAGCCAAGGATCCTATCATTCCTCCACTCCTGTACAGGCAGAAAGGACCACTTCACTCAGACTCTATTTTCACTCACTCTACCTATCAACTTTCACTAACAAATTACACAGACTTTTACAGGAATTTATTCTTTTGTTTCATCCCACAAAGGGAGAGGATCACTGTCAATGAATACAATTTCTATTCCACTCATCATCAAACGACTCCTCACAATTAAAACTTTTTAATTCTGAATATTTGATTACATCCAAGGACTCATCATACTCTTCTTCAACAATGGTGAAAAGTGTCGTTTAATAATAATAAAATCCGGTAAGTTCATTTTTCAAACTTATTGTTAGATGAAACGATGGCGTTATAATCCGCTTATGTCTAACAGTTTCGTCAAAAGCTAACAGGAATAATTTAATTCAGTACGACATATCCCGTATCACTCTACTTAAATTGAAGAAAGGACGTAGCTTGAGACATTTTTTAGGAAAATTAAATTAAATTAAATATCTTTAAATGGCTTTTTATGACTGTGGTAAACCTCTGAAAGTAAAAAAAAATTATTTTTTTAATTTGTAAATTTAAAAATTTAGATTCATTTATTTAGTAAAGTTTTAAATCAAAGTTGTATCAATTAGTTTCTTGCATGATTTAAAAAAGTTGAGAATGAAGTAGCTAGAACTCCAGTTTCCCCAGAGAAAGGTAGTGAGTGAAAGTTTTTGTCCTGCCTCTTGTGAAGTAAATGTTAAAATGTTGGCTGCCTGCTGGATATCCATGTATTTAAAAGTGGATGTAGATGAATATTTAATTCCAAAAGCCTCTCAACCGGAACTCATTCAGTTACCAAAGCCTGAATCCCAGATACAAACACCGTCGTCATCTTCCAATAAAAAAATCCCTCTAGGATTCTTTCTAAACCTACCAACTCAGGAGAAAGTCACTGAGATCTTTTCTTTTTTAGCCGCTGTAAAAGTGTTATCGTGTAGCTACTTTTACTACTCAGACGTCTTATCATAAGAATAGAAATATTTCAACCCTTTGGCCTTCCTAGCGTTTCTTTTTAAAACTCTTAAGTTAAAAAAAAAATCTCAATCAAAATTTTGAAACCAGGTTTGTCACTCAAAATTTTATAACTGAATTAAAGAAAGTGAAAAAATTTATGACAAGGTTTTTGTAAACGAAACTTTTCCTAATGATAAACCCGCGGTTATGCGGGTTAAAAGGCAAAAAAATGATTAAGTATGCGATAAAAGTATTGAGCAGAGGAGGAGTTGTAAATTTTTCACAAGAATAGAATAATAAAAATTTGAGAATGTTTATATGAAATGAAATGAAAAATGAATGGAATAATTTCTTATTAAAATGAAGCGGATTTGGATAGCACGATAAGAGAAGTGTGATAAAATGACCTGAGACAAAGCACTTACTTTGTATACGTAAGCTCTCAGGTTAATTTCCCTTTTGACTTTCTCTCTCGTGTGAAATTTTACTTTTTAACTTTATTAGATTTCCGACGTCTGAGTCTAGAAGTGCCCATGCTAATTTCACATAAATGGGGTCTCCTATGAACTAATTAAGTCCTGTACAACAGGTAGGTTGGGATAACATTTTATAAATGAAATAGACCCATGTGCGATGAGGAAATAATCCAATTATCACCATTGGAGAATGAATCGAACGGAGAAAAGTCCCCTGTCGTTTTACGATTAGTGCTCCTAGGCATATTACGAGGACCTATGCTAGACCAGTCAAAATCCTTTCACTCTCTGCCAAACTTCTCTTCATCGAAGAAAGGCAGTGGTGGTAAAGTCAGTTCAATCAAATTATATTTTATTGTCCAAGTTCCTTCCAACTTTTATTTCACATGAGCCACACATCACATAAGCCCCACAGACCATCAGATGTGGCTCTTATAGTTCTCTTTTTATACATTTCAATTTACATTTCATAAAAGAGAAAGTTTGTCAACTTCTTCGACTTTTCTCCAATGTCTTCTCAAGTCTCACATTTCATTCCACTCTCGTGTTTTTATTCTCAAAGAATAATAAAAATCCTCTCTCCTCACATGAAATTTCAGGATTAAGTCAGACTTTGAGAAAATAACAAAACAACAATTCAGAATAACTAAAAATTACAACTCTTTTAGACAAGAAATGATCATTTTCTTTTAGTTGGCCAGAATTAGGGATGTTCTCAACAATTATACAAGAATTGGTAAATGAGGGTTGGTTAATATTTTTTAAATTTGAAAAAATTTTATCTTATGAATGAGCATTACTATTCGCCTTATGTCTGGAGATGACATAATCCGATTAGCATATTTATTTTTTACCTACTTTCTTTTATTTTATATTCTTTTGTTGTGGTCCAAACATCCGGATGTTGCCATTTTTGGCCTAATTTAATCCCTCGAAGCGAACGGAGAGATAAGAGACGGAAGAAAGCAGTTAACCAGAACAATAGACTTTTTGCATAAAAATTCGCCTATCACATTGTCCGCTTTGTTGACTCTGCGACTCTAACTTTACCCTAAAAACACACTGAAGCCCCATGGCTTTGTAAAGTAAATATACCTAATACCTTTTAAATTCTACTCTTACATAATAAGTTTCACTGTAGGAGTTGAAAAAGCTCACGAAAATGTCTAAGATTTCTGAAGCTTTCTCCTGGTCAGTTCTTTACAAATTTAGAAAACATTTATACATTTCCATTGGTAAGTTTCTTAAATTTGAATTCAGTTTGTATAAAATGAGATTTGGTTTGAGTACATTTAGGGTACGAAGCCCGTTGTGGAGGATCTAATCTAATCTCTTTTTTCCTTACTCTGAAATTTCATATGTCTATACCATCATATTTTTTTTTCTCATGTTGATCCCTATAGCTACGGTAGGTTGTTGAGTTGATGGAAAATAGACACAATGGATATCCCTATCACTTTATTCCTACTCTTTTACAAGTTTCCCCACGTCGAACAGTGAGGATGAGAATATGAATTCCCAAAAATAAAAGAACCAAATGATGGAGAAAAGAGAAAGAGGAAGATAACATTGGAGAAACTTTTCCCAGCTTATTTCTTTCTCAGACATTTAGAGTTTTGGCAAGGTCAGTTAGATAGATGTAGCAGTCCAAAGGTTAAAGCTTTATCTTCAATTATTGCTGAATTGCACATATTCTGAAAACTGTTTCTTACTTCTTTTTTAAGGTAATAAGTCAAGATTCAACTTTGATAGGAACTATAATAAAACGATAGGTTTGTAAGGAAATTTAATACATTCAAGTCAGAAAGTGATGTGGTTAAATATGAGAATTTAATTTAGTAAGACAGCTCTAAGTGGAATGAGTGAATATTATTTTTCCCACGACTATGGTTGTAACTTGTTTTGAACATTTCATCAGAAAGAATTGGACACCACATCAATGGGATTTATAGAAAGATGAAAAAGAGTGATTGGTTGTTGGGATTGGAGGAGAGGAGAGTGTGAAAGTGAAAGAAAGATGAATGAAGATGAGGTTCTTGAGTACCTGTGGGTAGACCCAACACAAAGGAGAAGGAGCCCCAGGGCCAAAAAGGAAGGAAACAAAAGAGGAATATTACAAGTCCTGACAGGAAACTGGAGAAAACTGTAGAAAACCTCTAGGAACCAACTAATATTTCCTTTTCTTAACCCCTTAGACCCTCAAGCTTCAACTTTCTCTAACATCTTTATGTCACTGAAACCATCCGACATATTTTTAGCTTTGAGCAAACTCTAGTATTTTAGAAAATCTCATTCAGTCATTCAAGTCTGAGTGAGGCTGTAGAGAAAAAACGTTGCTAGGAATCAAATGGTAAGGACTAAAGAAGGCCAGAAGGAACGGAAATTGAGGATACATCCGCTAAAAATTTCCTACTAAACGACTAACGCCTCTTCCTTCTTCCTTCTCATCTTTTTTTTCTTGGAGAAAGTAAAATTGGGGGGAAAAATCAATTTTTTCCACTTTGATCTTATTAACTTTTTAGCACTATAAATAACAACATGAACCCTAAGCACTCATTTGAATAACACACTTTCTTTTTTTTTCCACATCGACGCCACTCAACTGTAGGATCTATGACACTTTTATTATTGACTATAAGCTAGTTAAATCAAGTTCTGAGAATATGAAAGTCACTCAATTATAAATAAGTTCGATTAGAATTTAAGTTCCATTTGTGCTCAAAAGTTGCATGCTTGAAAGGGTTAATTGTGCCCATGGTGCCCATTCTGGTGGTAACTTAAACTTTTCTTTTTTGATTTGGTGTTAAATGTGTTTAGATTTTTGTAGCTTTCTCCTACTTAACTTATCACTTGAGTTTGGTTTTTTACGTGACTTCAAGTGTTCCAACTTGACTTTCTTTAAAATTGGAAGCAAGATTTAGATGGATGTTAACGGAAAGATTACAAAATTTGTCGTTCTGGTGAGTTTGTAAGTGGGAGAAGTAATTTGAGTTTGTGAAATTACACATCAATTACCGATAGGAGGATACTAAACGCCATAAATGCCTTCCCTAATTCCCATTAATGGTGAAAGTTTTCACAAGTGGGAAGTTCTATGCAAAATAACTACTTGGGTAATAGATTTTACAAAAAAAAATTATTATCCTTTTTATTTACAAGTCAAAGTGGTTTTAGCGTTAGAATCACTCAATCAAAGGTGTTTCAATCATTAATTTTTAAGATTAACATAATTGACGATATGTCTTTTACAATATTTTGACTGGGTACAAGTTTCAGGTCAAGTCTTATGCTTTTAATAATCTCATTGTTGTGTTCTATAAATTGACAAAATGATTTGAGATGATTTGAACGCAAATATCGTCTTAAGACTTCCATATCCGCTTACTATCTAACAAGAGAGCGACAGTATTCGTTTAGAATAACGAATTATTTTGTCAACTAGGAAGGATCTGTCTAGTAACTGTGGTTATAAGAAATTAAATTTCGAAATTTTGGATGGAATATTGTCAAAAAACTGACACTAGAGTTAAGCTGGATTTGTGGAATGGGTTTAGATGTCTGTCATAAAATTCAAAACCGGATGTCAAACCCAGAGATTTCCTTCCATAGATTGGTTTCTAAATAAACTCTCCTAAAAGACAGTTACCTCAAGATTTTGGATCGGATCTTCATGTGGTGCGAATAATAATAAGTTAGATTTGAAATGATTTTATGATAAGTCTTCCTGTCAAAATATGGTTTCTGACTAACAATTATTACATAACATAATAAGTTCTAGAACCACCTCCATGTCAGAAAACCGATGAATAGCGAAAGAAAAAAGGGAGGAGGAATAGGACATGAGGAGGGAGTTAAAAAAAAGTAGGTTAGATGGGTTGGAGTCGTTTTGGGTGAAAATTGTAACTTTAGGGGTTACTCATAGTCAACCGCGATCATTGGAGGTAGGTAAAAGGTCCCTTGAAATAAGGCAAAGAAGCGACAAATTGTCATTGTATTATTGCCTTTTGGTTGATTGAAGTTTGGATTGAAAGTATTTGGTTGAAGGTATCAAAGATGAGATGAAATGGGATTGAGTATTGGTTGAATTGGGTTGTAAGGAGGTGATATATGATCCACCGATGGGTAATGATCCGAAGGTAAGTGGTGATGATATGGGGGAGGGAGGGGGGTAAGGGAAATGGAAAAGGGAAGGATACATGAAACTGTCATTTCTTCCATGTTTACATTAAACCACCCGTTTCCAACGGCTGAGGGTACTTTTCTGTTTTCATTCCTGCTCAAGCGACTAATAGGCTTTTTACCAAATAAAAACTTTCCCTTCTCCACTTTCTCCATTTCGAGTCAAGGGCTCACTTTAGATTTAAAGAAAAACATTTGCTCCTTTCAGTAGTCCCTCGGTTCAAATTTAGGGCACTTATAATACCTACATAATCTCTAGAAAAAACAGAGTAGGCAAATACAAATTTTTAAAAAGATTTTACGAAAAAGTTATCTAAGACTGTAGAAATAAAATGTGTCTGTCGAAGAACTGCCATTGCCATAGACATTTCCCCGAAATAAGAATTGGAAATAATGTCATCTCCACAAACAGAACCAACGAAGAATAGTAATAAGAGGCTGAAATGTCTTGAGAACAAACATCTGAAAAAGGTTCCGGAGAAAGTGGGACTTTCACTCTTTTTTGGCAAAAAAAAAAACTATTGCCGAAAACCTAGTGATTCGAGTAAAATAGTCGAAGCAAGTAGACAGTAGATATCAAGAACTAACATTTTGTTTTGGCTCGGAGGCAGCAGGAGACGTAGGATTCAAATTGGATTTGGGAAAGGTAACGTCCAATTTGGCTCTTCTTGAAGCTTTCACTTGATCATGGCTATAAGACCCTGTGCTCAGGGAGAGGCCTTAAATTGAATTTGGATAAAACGAGAGTCTATTCATGTTCACCGACAAAACTCTGATCTTTCACATTTTTGTTTCCTTCTAACCAATAGGAGGTGGGGAAATTTCTTTGAAATCTTAAGCTGATAGGTTACTCAATGTGCTTATGGTGACGTTGATGTTGTCATTGTCGAGGAAAAGTAAGAAGAAAAAAAGTTGCTCAAGATTTTAGAGAAACTAGAAGAGAAAGTTTTCCCATGTTGACTCAGCTGGTTTCTCTTAAAATTATTTTGGAAATGAAATGATTAAGGTTTAAGCTATCATACTCCTAAGCAGAGCTCAGAATTTTGGTAAAAAAAAAATATTTTTAAACTATCAACCGCGAACAGTGAAAGTGGAAAGGTTATATGATTATGATGTCCGTCTGTCCATACATTTCTTATTAGATAGTAAATTGTGAGTTCCTAAGAGATTAAATATCTGAGATTGTTGAAATTAGTTCTAGTTACTTAAGTCTTGTATGGTAGAGACTGATTTGTAAAGCTTGAAGTCTCTCTGTCTCAGCCCACTCCCGTTTCGGATGCATAAAAAGTGAAGGAGACGTGTAGGTGGAGTGGTTTCTCGTCTAGTTGGTTTTTGTGAAAATAGAGGTTACATAAAGATGTCCATTATACATTACCATAAATTACTTGAACTGAGTAGGTCTCTTATGTGCCTGTCTCTCCCTTCCGATTTCCTCTTGGCTAGCTCTTTTTATTACTCAACACAACTTTTCTCATCACTTTCTCTCCACCCCTCCGTCCCAAGGAGAAAGCACACAAACAAAGTCAATGGAGAAACTCCATACCATCACAGCCCCAATTCCGCCTTCTTAATGGAACAACGGGGCCAAAAAATTTATCCTTCAAAATACTTTTCACTACCAGTGAAAGGAGACTCAAAGTTTTCATGCCTTTCATTTTACATTTTATTTTTCTCTTCTTATCTTTCGCCTCGTGGATCTTCATTCACATAAAAACCAAATACCCTAAATTTCACTTTATGAGCCCTCCGTCTCCTCAAATCAAGTGGAGTTTTTAAAAGAGCTTTCTCCTTTCTTATAAAGCAGAGTGTCATAACAATGTTAAGTTTATCATAAATTAACACGACAGTAAGTATCGTTTTTACTAGAGTTGAACATTCCCTTTCTTAACAAGGTTTCCTTATAATGTATTTAGTAACAGTTGTCGCCATGTAGAGTCTGATTTTTTATATAATTATTTTTAAAATGTAAATCCTCTTAGTCTGAGAATAGGAATGCTATAAAAATAATTTCATGCAAAGTCATCAGATCCATTAGGAGTAGTTAAAGAGTTTAAAATCTTAATGACAGAGTCAAACTTTGTGAAAGTGGTACTTTCTTCCTCCCTATCGTCCAACCCACAAGGAATGGGGGTCATCAACTAATTTTAAAATTACCATTTTCACCCGTACTTTTCTTTTTTTCCGTCTTTTACTTCTTAAATTTATTACTACCAGCAAGGGAAAGTTCTAAATCTGCTCAACTCATGGCAAATTATCATTAATTGCAGAATGCAGGGAACTTTGAAATCGGAAATTATGAGCAGTTTCATTCATTCGAGTCAATAAATCATGTGAGGTTTTGAAATAATTATGATCTCATCGCTTCTTGTTGAACTTGTTAGAGTGACTTTGCTTCTTTAAGTTTGAAAATGGACTAACTGACCTTTATTGAAAAATAAGTATTTTAGAGAAATAGAAAGACAGAAATTCTTAGAAACCCTTGGACTGGTGAGTCATATATTAAACAGTAGCCAAGGACAGAAATTAGAAATGTTTAACTTAAAAATACAGATATGAAAGGGTCACTTGGTGACTCAGCCTTCGAACATCCATCGAACTCATGATTGGTGGTTATTTTCTACACTTCTTTTTCAAAAACTCAACCCTAATTACTCGAAATAGAGACAAACTTTTTTCTTCTTTTTTACATGTTAATGTAATTACTGCAACTTTCTCCGAAAGTTGGGTTTCAAACTCATCGGGATCGGCCAAAAGTCTATTCCATAACCTTTGCTATTTGCAGTCATACTGTATAATTATTATTTTCAACTTTTCAGCAAACTTTGGTCAATTTTATTAAGTATGCAACTTGTAAATTCATATTTTTAGTGAGAGTGATACTAACGGAGGGTTTGGTAGAGAATTTGAAAAAATGCATGAATGATTTTGAATGGATGAGAAAAGAATTGATATGAAGTCAAGCCATTTCATATCCATTTGCATCACATTTCCAGTCTAACTTTCTCTCTTGGTCTTACTAACATAATATTACTTCATAACTCAGGAAAAAGAATTTTTTTTATGACCAGGAGTTTCATACCTCAGAGAAAGTAGAGTGCTACACCTCCACTACTCAAACGCCCAATATTTTTATCTAACCACTTTTTCAGAATACTCACTCAACTGTAACTTTTAAGCTTTGGAGAAAGTCAAGTGAGCTCAAACGGAAGGACTCAATACACTATAACATACAATTTGATACCTTACTTTAGTAGGAAAATCAAAAAAAAATTTTTTTGAAGGGAGAAAAGTAAGTTAGTTGCTTAAATTATTTCCAATTGTTAACACGTCAATCTCAATAGTAATATCGATGCAGTATTAAGAATTTCAAAACTTGAATCATATCTCTTATTTCTATCTAAAAATTGGATCAAGAGTTACGGCTTGTTTACTGTTCACTTTTTCACTCTACGTTCTCTACATGAAATGGAAAGTTCATTCCATTGGAAAAGACCTAAAATTCAGAAACTGACTTTCTCTTCTTCTTTTTTCCGCTTATGTAAGAAAGTCCATATATTCCCAAGAGAGAGGAACCAATGGGAAGATTTCTACCTACTTTTCTCGCCCTAGGAGCATAACAGAGGAAGTTAACTTATAAAAATGAAGAATGGGAAATCACCCACTCATTTCACTTACCCTGAATCATCTCATAAATGGCAATTTCCTAATAACAAAAACCTTATCAGTTGAGACTATTCATTTGATCCCTGTGTCTAACTTTTATAATAATTTCGAGTAGGTACTTTTTAGATGAACATGAGGATGTAATTGGCTCAAATGGATCTTCTGTTGTTGGTTGAGTAGCTTAGAAAAAAGATCCTTCTTCAGATCCATGGAGGTAAAGCTGAGGCTTTAGTTCCAGGCTTACTTTCCCACTTTTCTAAAAGTTAAACAATAGGGAGAATTAAATGAAATAAATTTTTATTTGTTTAAGGACTTGTACAGTGACGGGTATTAGAAGCATGGACACAATTAAGGGCCTTAAATCCCCTCCAGCACAACAGGTAGACCTAGAATTCTCACGCTACACTACACTTTCATCAGAACTTTATCAAGACTTCCGAAAACTTTCCCCACTTTCTCCTTAGAAAAGGAGAAAACAATGAATTTCTCTCTTCTCCTAGATTCATTCGATAAAGTACAAGGAGTTAATTAATAATTACAGACGACCGGACTAACTTATGTATCTACTTACTCTTCTTATTATTTCCCCAGAGGCTTCATTTTTAAAAGATTTTCAACTTGACAGGACACAGAAATAATGCTTCCCTTGGAATTCGTCAAGGAAAGATTTTTCTTATGTGGAGAAAGTAGTTGAGTAGAAATAATCTCATTCTTTATAATTTGGTTTACTGACATTATTTGACACATCTGCTGCTAAAGTGAGAGCGCAAAAGACGGTAATGAAAACATCAGACGAGATGATTTCTCATAGTAATGTAGAATATCTTTATAAACGAAAGAAAGTTTTTATCATTTCTGTTCCTTTTCAGGTCCAATTTCATCATTCTCTGTCACAATAGATCCTAACTACAAAGAATAGGGATGAAATTGAGAGAAAATGAGTACGTTGATTCTTGGATAAAAAAAAAATAAAAATAAAATTCTTTTTTTGTTAGGAGAAAGTAAAAATCTTCTCCAAGTTCCCCTGACTTAATAAGATGTGAAGGAAAGAAAAGAAATTCGAATTTTTATTTCCTGTGGAGAACCTGAGTGAGATCCTAGGGATCGATTCGGAAGAGAGATTTATGAGATCATGTTCGTTTGGAGAGATTCTAGAATTCCAGTAGATAGAAAAGACAATGGGAAGAAAATAAGAAGTGGGAATGAATGTGGGCTTTTCATTTCTATAAGGTTGGATGTGATATGTAGGGGTAGGTTGGTGGGATGATTGGGCTGGGTGGATAACCCAGAGAAAGAGCCAAACCAAAGGAGAGAAAGGAGAGAGAAAAGAAGAAGAGAAAGATTCCATTTCTAAATTCAAGGACCACACAAATAAGCTCCAATCTTTTCTCTCATTTTCTTTTATCTCTAACAATCTAATTCTTCTACTTTCTCCAAAATTCATTCACTTCCTCTCTTATAAACTATAGCTTCAAAAATATAGATATTTTTAAAGATATTCAGATATCAAAACCGACTCAGCGTATCTATTCAGAATCACCTATACGACTATCAAGAATCAAATGATATAACTTTTTATACAGAGAACAGAACTTGGCAGTTTATCCCAGAGTCTTGAAAGAATCCTCAGAATTCAAATGCATGAGATTATAATTCCGAGGTCAATGCCCTCAGTGACAACTTTTAATTTTCTTTCTACCACCATGTGTACTGATACTAATAAAAACCTTTGCCTGAGGAAATGAGAGTAGAATGTGTAGGATCTTTTGACACAACTATTAGTTCTTATTTTTTTTCTCATCTTTTCTATTCTTTTTCTTTTTAGATTGTTAAAGGAAGGAGAAAGTCGTTGATTGTTGGTCAAGTGCCAAGAGGATTCAGTTCAATCCAGATGGAACCTACCACCAAACGGAGCACTTGGCCAGATCGCTACCATCAAGTGGACTTATAAACGACCCCACTGCTCCCCATCAATACTGTCTTCATGTCCTTGTCCAATTTTACTTTTTTTCTTTTCAACAAATTCTCCTCAGTACGCCTTGGAAGTTACAAATATTGAAGTCCTTTACTTTACCAAGGTGATCTTCATCTTCTTACATAACTGAAGTAGTAGACTTGAGTTTAAATCAAAGCCAACGGTTTAGGATTGAAGCAATCAATCAAAACTGAAATCAGAATTCAAATGATAAAAAATAGTACCAGATGGATCCAAATCCGACCGTCTGATTCAATCATCTTTCTACCTGAATTGAAATTTTTTTTTCAATTCCAATCGTAAGCTTTCATGCACATTGTGTGGTATTTGTTTGAAGAAGACGAAGTTCGATGGTTTCATGACTTGGTAGAATCCGTTTTTGTCTATTTGGTATATCAGTAACTGCTGGACAGATTGGCAGTGTGAGAAAAGGAGAAAGTGGAGGTTGTAGAGAAAGTGAAAGTGAAAGTTGGTAGGTCTTGGTGTCTCGTTGCGAGGGTATTATGGAGTTGGTGCATCTGCCTCATCTCCAACGGATGTTTTCCCTCTCTTGATTTAAATGGTAATCGTGAGGGATTAGAATGAAGTCGTTTCTTCTGATTTCATTGGAATGACAACCTAGATCTAAGGAGACCAATTTCAGTTCCAGTGACACGTGTCAGAATTCATCGAACAACTAATTCTCTCTAGTTTACTTAAGACTTCAACCAAAGTGATTAGACTTTGAATTATACTAAGGAGAAAGTGATCGTGGAACTTGGTGATGTTCCGATGGAACACGAACATTTACTGATTCTTTGGATTCAAAAAATGACCTTGTTCCAGATAATTTTTAATGAATTTAATTCTTTTCTTTCGAGCAGAATCCATAAATTTGTAGAATTATTCGGCTGTCATTAGATGAAGCTCTCTGATTGGTGGTGAGGCGAAGAGGTTTAAATTATGTGTGTTGTCTTCCGGTTGTATAATACTAATGGGAATCACTGGCTCTGTCTTCAACTCCACCTTAGCCTCTTATTCTTATTACTTGTCAACTTCCCAGGATCATGTCTTCCGGAAACAAAATACAGGTATTAGCGACAAAATTTATACCGCTTTCACTAATTTTGATCTTAGAAATTGATGGGAAAGTAAAAAAAATAAGTGTCATGTGATAAAGTGGTTTGGTGTAACGTGTTAAGTACTAAATATAAAGTATCCATTGAGTAAATTTCATTGGTTGGCTCATTTCTTTTTTTTTGGATATGGGAAGAGTGAAATGTTAAAGGGTAAAAAAATGTTATCACTACTTTTCCAAAGAGTTATAAAGTTAGTTCTTCTGACTAATTAGTTTGATCTTGTTCAATTAATTTATTAAATGAAGAACGACAAGAGAGATTCTCAGGCTCTGTCGATGAGATAAATTCATTTGGTAAATGTTATCTTTAAAATCTCTGAATTATCTAACCAAGTTTGTATAAATAATCAAAATTATGATTTGGTTGAATAATTCTGAATTCATTGTAGCGTTTGATTTAATTGTTGTAAACAAAATTATTGAGGTTTGGTTTGTATTTCCATGATGTTTGACCTGGATGGACATTGAACGAGTAGTAGCCGGGTTGTGAAGACAGCATACGGAAATCTCCGTGGGATCCTGATTCCTAGGTCAGGGAGTATGCCAAGGGAAGTGGAGGGTTACTTGGGAGTACCCTATGCCTCTGCCCCTGCTGCATCTCTTCGTTTCATGCCTCCCTTGACTCCCAGTCACTCATCCGACGTCAGGATTGCTGACAATTTTGGTCCAGTCTGTCCACAACTCCTCCCTCAAGTCGCAAATCGAACACACGCTCTTTCGAGGATGCCTTTGCTCAAATACACACGACTTCTCGACACGCTTCATCTCCTTTCCAATCAGAGTGAAGACTGTCTCTATCTCAACGTCTACGTACCAAAGCCAGGTAAAACTTTTACTTATTGAATTGAATTGAATGTAATTTATTTAGGTGTCAAAAGAATGATTTTAGATACAAAACATTGTTAATATAACTTAGACACCCTAAACTTCAGACTAACCTACGCAGTAGCGTTTAGGCAAACCACTATATAATCTACTGTCTAGCTCAATGAAACCAAACTACTAATAAGTACAATATGTCAGCCGAATTTGGTTGAATTATGATAAACCAAGAGAAGAAGTAAACTAGAGTAACTAGGATCATTAGGTTTACAATGGGTCTCAAACTTTTCTAAACTTTGTTATAAATGGAGAATTTATTAGCGCTATAAGATTCCATTGTTTCTTTATTCAATTGTAGTCTTTTGTCTATTGTTTATTGTGGCTGAGTGACAAAATCCAGATGGAAATCCTTTGTAGTTAGTCGCTAGGTCTCAACAGAATGACAAGCCTTGTTTTCTTTTGTCTCCGATTATGTGTCAATGTCACTGGAATTGCCCTGATACACAGAATTGACAAAGCTTTAGAGAAAACAAACACTTTCACCTAATCACAATCCCCGACATTTACTTTACTCTTAATCAAAAAAGTTGAATTTTTAATGCTTTTCACTTCTCATTTTTTGCTGACTTAAAATGGTCAACTGTGGTTACGTATGAAAGGTCAGGGTTCTTGTTATGAGAACCAAAATTTTAATACTAATAAAATTTGAATNTTCTCATTTTTTGCTGACTTAAAATGGTCAACTGTGGTTACGTATGAAAGGTCAGGGTTCTTGTTATGAGAACCATAACCATATGAGAACCATTTTCTCGCTTTTTCCTACTCTCGTTTCTCTGTAAGTTAACCGATTTCCAAAATGAATAAGAATTTCCTTGCTTGTTCAAATGGTCGATTGTTAGTACAAACTTTTTTCTATTCTTCTTTCAGAAGAATCTAATGTGTACGTACTAATTCACTAGAGATGACCTGAAACTTTCAATCTTAAGGTGCTGAAATTTGCAGCACCGTGTGCATTTTGCTTCTACAGGTATTTGATTGAGTTTTCCTGGACACTTACTCCAGAAGAGAAAATCTTCAACTTTCTATTCTTTTGTTTTTATCAATTACTCCCAATCGGTAAGAAGTTCTCAATTTTCTCAAAAAGAAGCAGAAACGGAAACTTAAGAAGTATTTTCCTCAAGTTCTGCAGATTGTAGATTTGAGCTGAATTCCAAAGGCCAGGAGTCTGCGTAAGATGATTTTAGTTTTCGTATTTTGGTCTTTGGGTCATGCACAGTCCATAAATATTTCAGTTCCTAATCTCAAAGACTTTCTCTTACAACTGGTTTCTAGAGATTAGCCATAAATTATGCACTCACCAAGAGACATAAAGTTCCCTATGCAACATTTCACCATTTCTGTCAAGCAGCAGTTTATCATCAGGCAAGATGCGAGACTCAGTTTGTTTGTAAGAAGAAAACAAAAAAAAATTTCGGTTAAAGTGAAAGTTGCCGTTGTCATTTTGGTAGAAAGGATTTCTCCATTTTAAGTAAAGAATAGTAGGTCAATTCCTGGGGAATGAGTATGGGTTTGTAATGTAGCTAGGAATAGTTAAACGCTTTCATTTGTCAACTTTAAAAAGAGACAGTGTGAGTATGAGTTTCAATAAAAAAAAAGTGAAGACGAAAGTGTTGTTGATCAAAGGAAATTAGAGTTCAAAGGAAATGAGGGAAAGAGAAAGTGAAAGTGGAGAAAATTACTAAAGTATTCATTGGGGAAAAAAGAAAATGTTCTAATCCACTTCGTTTGATTTTTTTGTGCATCCTTTGATTAAAGATTAATAAATTCTTGAAAATAATGATGTTCCAATATGAAGAAATTTGAGAATGAAAAGATAATGATAAAGCTATAGCGGATGACAAGAATGATGAGTTATGAATTCTTATTTGTTAAATCAATCAAAATCGATTTTAATCCCTCATCTTAAGACGCTTAATGAGACTAGTTTTATAATCAATTTCTGTTTCCTAATTTTACTTTCACCAGTAATAAATCTTTCTAAATGTTTGGAAATTATTATTGGATAAATCTTAACTATTCTGACTCTTCATTTCCTGACAGAGATAGATACTTTTCCAGTGGATTTGCATCCGAATAACAAGATTTGGGAAATGTCAAGAGATCCTTTACTTTCTCTCTCGTATCTCAAATCCATAGAGAAAGTTTGTATATCTCGAGTAGAGTGACATTTCCCTTTGATCTCTGCATTCACATTATTTCTAAAAACCCAGCAGACGTCAAGGTTACTCAGCAACATCCACTGGAGATAAGTATAGAATCTTTCTTTTTGAAATAATCCAAGGAAGTTTAAATTTAGTTGGCTGAAGCTGAGACCCTTAAAAGTGGGATTGTTAGTTTTATTTGAGAGCATGGATTGTAGTAATGATGGTATTAGAGAAACTGTGGAGCGGTGGTAGTTTCATTTCTGAATCAAAGGTTCTTGTGAATGAAGTGTAGCGTAGGAATTGAATAGGATCCGGAATGAGGACCAGAATGGACATAAAGGGATCTCTAAGGAATCAAAAGATAGATCTAAAGAATGACCAAGATACCTTCCTCTCCTATGCCTTTCACCACAACTCTTTACAAACCCATCGACTTTATCCAATTCATGAAATACCAACCTTTTCTCTCTCGCTAAAAATAAATTTACAATAAAAGGGAATCATTGATTCTGAGATTCTGAAACTTGGCTCTTAAAAGTTAAGTAAACTAGCTAGGCCAAGGCTGGACATAAACTACCAGCACTAGCCAGCTGTTGGCCGATTCTAAAAATTTATTACTAACTGATAAATTTTATAAAATTGACTTTGGAATAGATTTATGATTTATTTTCAATGGACCAATTACTTCCTTTTCTCTGAAACTTTCTTCTTTTTTTTAAAGCATTTCCAACAAGAAAGGAAAGTTGAGAGATAAAAACCGATAAAAGTGAAATGAAGAATAGTAAAGTTGAGTCAATGATTTGAAGAGAATTGGTCCCATGGATATTTGCCCCAATAGATTATTTCCCACCGTCTATAATTTATTGATGGATGGAGAATTGAATGTGGAGAGTTGCACCCAACTACGTACTTAGTAGAGAGGATGATGGATCCAAGTCTGAGTTGAAGCTACACATTTAAAAGTAATTATATTTTGAATTGGATAATGTGGGAAAGTCCAGATGGTGTGGAATTGGTAATAATTTCCCTTGGTTTGTTCTCTTGTTTCAGATGAAGACAGAGGAGAGAGGTCAGGTGTGAGCCCATTGGCCATTGTAGTCGTTCTACATGGTGAGTCCTGGGAATGGGGATCAGGGAGTCTCGTCGATGGTTCGGCCCTTGCCAGTCTAGGAAACGTAGTCGTCATTACGCTCAATTACAGACTTGGGATTTTAGGTAAAGGATGGATACTTTAATAATATTGACATACTAATCTTAGGATGAGATAATTTGAGAGGAAAATTTCCAGATTATAGTGGTTAGGAGTGAGTGAGATGAAAGAGAAGATGTTTCCTGTCCATCCCAACTCTTGTCTCTGGATGAGATTTTAGGGTGTTGACCCTTTGAATCTGACAAGACTGTGGGAACTCAGAATTCACGAGTTCTTTCGGTTCAGAGCCTTCCGCTTTATCTTAATTACCCTCCCATCATCCATGCAGAGTCCTTACTTTTTCTCTACTCGGATTATAATTATCCTCTGCAAAGGCTATTTAGGCTACACTGGAGCGTAAATAGTTTTTCCTTTTTAACTTAAAACTCCAAGCCATAGGGAATGTGAGGAGTTCCTTTCAACTCCTTTTGCCCCACTGACAGATTTAATTATTGATTACTCATTCAGTAGTCGGAGAGATTTACAGCTTCCCAAAAGAGATAATTCCAACAGCAGTCGAGCCCTTATTTTTATTTTACTCAAATCTCATAAGGTTTCATGACAATTTAACCATAATTTTTGGGGCCGGGTTTTTTGACTCTAGACAATAATTACCAAACGCAAATCTATCTAAGGAATATGTGAGCACAGAAATTCAGAGTTCTGCCGTTTTTTATTGGTCGAATTCCTTCAACTTTTTCAAAGTACTGCAGAAAAATAGTGAGATCAAAGGTTTTTTTTAAATACGTAGAGAAACTATTTTCGTCANGCCCTTATTTTTATTTTACTCAAATCTCATAAGGTTTCATGACAATTTAACCATAATTTTTGGGGCCGGGTTTTCACGGGAGGATTTTTGACTCTTGACAATAATTACCAAACGCAAATCTATCTAAGGAATATGTGAGCACAGAAATTCAGAGTTCTGCCGTTTTTTATTGGTCGAATTCCTTCAAATTTTTCAAAGTACTGCAGAAAAATAGTGAGATCAAAGGTTTTTTTTAAATACGTAGAGAAACTATTTTCGTCATAGTTTGAAGTCCAGAGAAGAAATTCTTTTTAAACTGAGTCACTTGCTCTTAAAAGTGGGACTGCAGAAAGCATAATAGTCAATGTCAAAGACTAATCTAGAACTTTGAGGATATTCATTGATAATTTGGAAATTGTTTTTCAATCCAGAACCCAGCCAAATAAACATTGTTTTTGTAAGCATTATATGGTGCTAGAATAATTATTTTTTCAAACAGTTACGTCTTGGGAAGGAGTAATTGCAGGAAGAATAAAAAAAATGCAGGAAGAATTCAATTTAATTGGGATAGATTCTCTTGAATTAAAATAAAAATTTAAATGATGATTTATTTTGGGAAGGAGTAATTTGGCGGGAAGTAGTTTGGGTTTGAATTGGTTGAGAGAAAGACTGTCGAATGAGATGAGTGTTGGGTGTTGGTGGTCTAGAGATGTTAATAGATTTAAATGCGAGGGCATTTGGGTTGACGGAAGGGAATTAATGGAGAGGAAGATTTATCTTAGAAACGAAGACTCTGCTTTCTCCAAGCAGAAAGTGCGACTGCGGACTTTCTCTAACGAAATTTGGCAATGGGCTCTTCTTCTCTTTACATGAATTCATTTTCATTTCAAATTAGCCAGAGAATCTCAGTCCAATGAGGCCCAATTTCACTCAACTTTCTCTAATGAGAGATACACAGAAACGGAACTTACAACCATATGCCTCTACTTTCTCTTGTTAAACTTTTAATTTAATTTAATTTCACTCCTAAAATGCCTAAAGACTCCAAAATGAAGAATTAACAGTACAAAAGAAAATTGAGGCTCTCTAGTCTATAATGCTTATCCTTATAGACTTTCTTTCAAACTAATAAAGTAAACAAACCAAACCATTTACTTTAGAGGTAAAAACTTTTCAGCAGTACATCTTTTCCTCATAATTCATTTTGTATGTATGAAAACTACAAAAACCAACTTATTAGGCTCTGCTGCTATCTAGTTTAAAAATACAATTTAAGGTTAATATTAAAACTGTTTACTTTCAATTTTGGTTATTATATTTATTTATTCCGACATCCCTTACCTCCATCTTACATAAACTATATAAGTTAGAACTTTCTCATTATACTTTAGATTTAGTTAGATAAAGTACAATTCTCAGAGTTTCTTACTGGAAACAGTTCTTCATATCCTTAAGTGGTTTTCTTTTTTCAAGAATGATGCCTTAAGTCCTTGTCACTCAAAAGTGTAGAAAATGTGTCAAATCCAAAAAAGCTGGCTATCTTAGAATGAAAATAAAATGAAAAAATTTAGATTCGACTGTCATTCTGTCGTTTTACAAACAGATTCCTTGTGATAAGAACTGACTTATTTTGACAAGAGAAAGTCCAAAGACAAGAAGACGAGTAGGAGCTAAGGGGAGTCTAGAAAGACCATCGACACTTTTCTAAGTCTCGATGTTCTCAGTTTTCTCTTTAGTAATAACTAAGAAGGAGGCGAGAGTCGGTGACCATTAGAAGTAGTCGTACTTTCTCCGAATCTCATTCATGTCTAACCCGAGACTCCTAAGCCTCCTCTTCAGTATTATTAGAAAGTTTCGAGAAAAGCTCAAAAGAAAAACATCATTATGAGAAGTACTACTACGACCAACTACTATCTTCCGTCTCAGTCTGTTAAAATGAACTTGTCATTTCATAGAAAGTATAAATTAGACACACTCGAAGAGAAACCCTTTCTACATTTACGACTTTCTAAATCAGGGCCATGAGATTTCATCAAGATATTTATACAGTTGGAATTTTGAATGAATGACTAGGTGATGATTGACGACACTCTTCTTTGAAATGACGCTTCGATTAAGTATTTTGACAAGAATTAATTTAATTTAACTGATTTCAATTTACAGTTAATTCCAAAACTTATAAGCGCAACATTTTTTTTTTCAGAATTCAAAGAATTATTTGATAATTCTTACCTAAGTCATCAAATAACTATTCACTTTGAAAATAATCAATAGAATTTTGAGTCTCAAAAATAAATTGTGGTTAAAACCAATGTTATAGACAAGATTATAATTTGAGTTTGGAGAAAGCGAGGGAAATGCGTTCCAAAACTAATAAGCGCACCCACTAATTTTTCAGTTTCCTCAATTGTTTCGTTGGAATTTAACATCGTAAGTTAATTATATCAAACTAACGACTTTAGATTATGGATTTCGTATCAAAATTTCAGTGGTTTAAATAATTTAGACTGTCATTTCAAGGGGAAAGCTTTTAACTTCATTTTAGAAAGGTCAGGTCAAACGATATGCGCTAAATAAGCTGTCAAATGCTAAAATTGAAGCTCAAATTGGGCGAACAGGGTTCTGCATCAGAAATAACTTAAAAAAAAAATGGCAGAAATCCAAACCCGACCGGAAATTGTTACTTTCTCCGAGAGAGAAAAGACAAATCCTCATGCTGTCAAGCAAGTAATCCATCTCTTTAGCAAAAATTAAGTTAATTTGACCTTCAATGTGTCAAAACAGACCACTCATAGCGTAATGGCATCATGTAAGAACATTTATGTTTACGAGAATGGACATGAAACATGTCAATACTCGAGCGCACAGACTCAAGCAATTGATCTAAGTTTATGACAAAGTCGTACAGCGTAGGAAATAGATGTATGTTGTCTGGAGTGAATATATAAATTAGTCTAGATGCCCCTGATGGATTTACATGCTATTGGCACGATTTTCGTAAAACAGAAAAATATTTCTTCAGAAGTCAAATGGTAGAGGTTCATTGATTATCTCGGTTGATTTAAGCTATTTCGAGAAAACTCATAGTTGGATTTTCAACGCCATAGTGTGACTCTACAACCTACCTGGGTCACTTATACTTGTACTTATACATGTACTTGATGCCTCACTTGGTGAATTAGGTCAAAATCAAGGCACCTTTACGCAGAATAATGCTTCATGTTACAAGAATTTGTCCTTTCTCCCTCAGAGAAAGTAACCATTTCCGGCCGGGTTTGGATTTCTGCCTATAAATTTTTTTCTTTTTTAAGTTATTTCTGATGCAGAACCCTGTTCGTCCAATTTGAGCTTCAATTTTAGCATTTGAGAGCTTATTTAGAGCATGTGGTTTGACCTGACCCTTTTCAAATGAACTTATAAGCTTTCCCCTTTATGACCCTCCAAATTATTTATATGACTGAAATTTTGATACGGAATCCACAATCTAAAGTTGTTAGTTTGATATAATTAACTTTTGAAATTAAATTCCATCGAAACAATTGAGGAAACTGAAAAACTAGAGAGTGCGGTTATAGTTTTGGAACGCCTTTCCCTCGTTTTCTCCTTAAAATTATAATCTCATCTCTAACTTTGATTTTAACAACAATTTATTTTTGAGACTTTTGTTGCGCTTATAGTTTTGGAATGAACTGTATTATCAAAAATTTGTTTAGTTTTGGTAATGATATACAGTGTGTTACACAAAACATTTCGAACTCCATTTTTTCGATGATTTAGCCCAAGTTTGATGTTTGTTTAAAATAAGTTTTTTACAAAAAGTGGTTATTCCAATTAGAAACATTGTGCAAAAAACATAAAAATTTCATCAGATTCTCGAAATTGAGTAGAAGGTAAAAAGAAAGCAGAAAAAGTTGTTGCAAAATTATATCAAACTTCACTTTTTAATAAATTTTTGCAGCAAACTTAAGGAAACTTTTTCAGAATATGACTCTATTTGACTTTTTTATATATTGTAATCAAATTTTGTATAAAAAAAAATAACAAGAAAATACTCAATTTCATATTTAGGACATGAAACGTCAAGTTAAAAGAAGTGACCAACTGCAAAAATGAAAAAATCAACATTTTGTTGAATTAAACTCGTTGATTCTACTATGACACAAAGATAATCGATGACTCTGAGTTTTGCGTTAAATATTTAGTAAAGAAATTTCCAAATAATGTGGAAAAATTTGCAAAAATTTGAAACCAAAGAGGAAATTTGTACTTTCTCCACGACTAAAAATGTCGATTCTTCTAGATTAGAGCAGTGTAACCTTGTCTATTGGTCAAATTTGTTACAAATTTACATCTGATAATAATATTGTACTATTTGGAGATTCGTCAAATTAATTTTCAAAATTCTGTATCAAAACACTGATCAGAATATTATCATTGAAAGTGAGTATTTAGTGATCACTTTCTCCTTTGGTGTGCTGTTGAAGAAACTTGAGCTTTAATTTGTTAAGATCATCAGAAATTATAATGGATACTATCAGGATGATCAAAGTTAAAATTTTTTTAGTCAGCATTTCTTGGATTCAGAGCTCCAAACTGTGATTGCTTTCCCCTTCACTTTCGCTTCAAATTTTTGCACATATTTGGCAATTTCTTTACTAAATATGTAACGTAGAATTAAGAGCCACCGATTACCTTTGCATCATAACATAGAATCGACGGTTGTAATTCAACAAAATGTTGATTTTTTCGTTTTCAGAATTGGTCACTTCTTTTACTTGACGTTTCATGTTCTAAAAATGAAATTAGTGTATTTTGTTGTTAATTTTTTATACAAAATTTGATTAAAACACATATCTAAAAAAGTCAAATGGAAAATATTCAGAAAAAGTTTCCTTGAGTTTGTTGTAAAAATGCATTGAAAAGTGAAGTTCGATATAATTTTGCAGCAATTTTCTCTGCTTTCTTTTTAACTTTTACTCAATTTCTTGAGAATCTTATAGAATTTTTTATTTCTGTTTTTTGCACTCTATTTGTAATTGGAATTGCCACTTCTTGTAAAAAAGTTGTTATTTTAAACATTAAACTTGGGCTAAATCATCCAAAAATTGAGTTCGATATATTTTGTGCAACACACTGTATGTTAGTTCGTCGATAATAAATTTGTGACAAAGTGGCCTGAGCGAATAACAAGTCTCCGTTTTTTTCATTTTACCGTGAACAGCGTGAAGAGGCAGAGACGGCTTACCACAAATAATGAAGAAAATTGGAAGCTGTCAAGATGAATATCTTGAGGAAGATCCCAATCAGGTCATAATTCACTCCTCATTTTTTCTTTTTCCCAGGCTTCCTACAAACAAGCAGTCAACAAGGAAATTTTGCGATAATGGATATTGTTGCAGCCTTAAATTGGATTCGTGAAAACTCTGGAGCTTTCGGAGGTGATCCAAATCGAGTGACGCTTTTAGGGCATCGGACTGGAGCCGTTCTTGCCAATTTCCTTATGCTCGCACCGGTCGCAACAGGCAAGCTGATTTTGACACTGATTTGGTTTTACTACGTACTTTTTTTTTATCATGATTACTCCTTTTCACACGAATATAACAAATTGAGTCGAAATAATAATGATGAGCCTATCTCAAATTACCTTTGCCGCATTTTATTTCGGATAGGAGAGTGGTAAATTGGGTCTTATTAGAAGTGCCATCCATTTTAACGCTTCTTCAACGCCAACCCTTCAGAATCTGCTGACTATAATAAAAAGAAACATTTTAACAAGGTTTTGGAAAAGTGCTCGTATATTATTTTTCATTTTTTTTTTGTTATTTCAGAGTTGTTTCATCGTGTAATTTTACTAAGCGGCTCTTCCCTCAGCCCTTGGTCCTTCCAGCGCCATGCGAAAGGGAATGTACGAAAAATAGCTCAATTTTTCAAGTGTATCAGTGATCCTTCACAATTAGGCAGTAGTCCCGGGGGAACTCCGAGTCGACTGAGTCCTTTCCAAACAGCCTCTGGAGTAGAAATCCGTGATCTGGGCCCATGTTTCCGTGACATCCCTCTCAACGAAATTCTAAGTGCGATGAGCACAGAGTTACTTCATCCTCGGTTCATTTCCCGACTTGGCCCACTCATTGACTCCACCGTCGTAAAGGCAGATTTTGTCTCAGAAATGAAGTACGACTTGAGCGGCCATTTCTCAAGGATTCAATTACTCGTTGGCTCAGCATCCATAGAAGCTTTTGAGGAGCTCAACACTGAGGACATTGAAGACGGACTCCCGGATATCAAAAGAGACAGAATCCTTCGAACGCTTGTCCGAAATATCTTTGTCTTCCATCTCAATGAAATTTATTCAACAATTAAGAATGAGTATACGGACTGGGAGAAACCTAGGAAAGATTTCATTGATGTCCGAGACTCAATTTTGAATATAATGAGTGATGGACTGACTGTTGCCCCACTCGTCCAAGTTGCGTCCATGCACTCAAACAAGGGTAACGCCAAGACGTACTTTCTTCACTTTCAATACGAACCTGATCATTCCGTCTATCCACATGTGAGATATTATTTTTTTAAATTATCATTTTTACATGAATCGTAAATCTATTTATTTGTCTAAATAACTGGATACAAAATAGAGGATTGGGAGTATAAGTGAAGACCTACTCCAATTTTCTATGGGTCATCCTGTCCTAAATCCGAAAAGGAGAGAACCGAGTCTTCCGTCCTACACAACTGGAGATGCAAAAGCATCTTCAATCCTCATCAAATACCTCACAAACTTCATCATTTCAGGGTAACTAACCAAAACACTTCTAAACTACTTAATCAAATTATATTGGAGCCGAATTTTATTCAAACTCTGAAGGTGTCATCTTTTATGTCTATAAAATTACAATTAATTTACTCTAAAAAGTTTAGGAAATTCAACAAGTAGTAGTGCCTGAGTTAGTTGGGAAGAATAAAAGTACTGATAAAGTGCTTAAAGTTTAACAACCAGTCCAATTTTCTACAATACCTAGTTCTATCATCCAACCACTTCAATCTCATTTTCAGAGTTGAGTAATATTTCAACAAAGTTTAATAACATGGGTATGTTTATATACTTATAGGGATCCAAATTGTGGTTATGACATGAGCCCTTCTTCACTGGAAGAAACCCAACTTCCTTACTGGGACTCGTATGATCCAGTAAATCAGCTCTACCTAGAACTAGGTAATCTCTACCACTTTCAATTCGTAGTATCTAATGGCCAACACCACCAATATTAAAGTAAACTTAGAAGATTCCGAGCACGACGCCCGCAGGACATGAAAAAGCAATAAATTTATCCTTTCCCTTGGTGAAAGTAGTCTCAAAATCTCTTTCTCTACACATCTAGCGACAAAGATGAGCTGATTATAGCCAAACTGAGCCTTTGAGATTTCCCTTACTGGTCTTTCATGTAGTTTTTATAAAACTGAGGACTATGTGTCCCAGCCTAATCCATCCTCCTTCAACTATTAGCATGTGTGTAAAGATTATAGACTGTCTGGATTCTCTACGAAAAATGATAAAACTTGGTTAGAGAATAGGAAAAGTGTTGGTGAAAGAAAGTCTCTGTGGAGGTCAAAGAGTCTGGCCTTAACCCTCTGATGTATTGTGTTTGTAGGGAGTGGGGATGCTCGTATGCGGAGCCATTACAGAGGTCATAAGATGGCTTTGTGGCTGAACTTGATCCCTCAATTACATCAGTCGGGTGGAGCAGACGTCTCCATGCTCCATCATAATTTTAGAGAAGAGAAACCAGACTACTATGAAGGTTTGTGCAATTTTTCACACTTCTTTACGACTCTGTACAGAGAAAGTCCGTTCTCCATTACTTTCTTTTACGATTACGACATGACTTTCTCCTCAGACGCCTTTCCCCTCTTCTAATGTACGAAACCATGGAAAACAGGCTCATCATCCTCCTCTTCCTCCTTCTTTTCTTTAGCAATCAAATGGAAACTCATCTAAATCTCACCCACTTTCAACCAGAACTTCATAAAAGGAGTCCGTCAGAATCAAACCTTTAGCTCCATTCTTCCTAAATTTAAAAAACTTTAACTTATCAAGAGTGCCAATTTTAAATACAAAACAATCACTAAACATTGGTACATTATACTTTCTTCCTTTCTCCTTATCAAATTCAAATTTGGATTAATCCCTGTCATGAAGCGTTACACTTATTACTTCAACACGCTCCTTTACACAACCTTATTTTCACAACTCCAATCATGCTAAATATGAGTGGAGAAGTTGGAAAATAATTTAAAATGTATTCTGGATCTTAATTTTAATTCAACATTTGTTTTCATGAAAGTTTGAACTGTTAATTTTCAAAAGTTTGATGAGAGGTTGTGGTTGTAGTGTGACATAAGAAATGTGGAACCTACCTAATGTTATTGATGATGAGTGGATAAGTCCATGATAGAAAATTGAGTATAACTTCCAAACTTTTTCCAGAGTGTACAAAGTTTTTAACTCATTTTTTTTTAACTTTTTATCAGATTTTCTCAACACATTTCCAATCTCATTTGTGTCATTCAATTTCCGCTCGGGTCGGTTGTGGTTGGCTAGACCGTCGGAATGTTTTCACCTTCTCTATTCTCATTTTGAAAAAAAATTCATATTCCACATTTCCATTTGCATTAGAGAAAGTCCAAAATTCCAAGACTTTCTGGGCTTTCTCTCACGAAATGGGTTTAAAATGAGCGGATTTCCCATTCATTCATTTGCATCATGGTTTCCTGGCCGCCCCGCCAGTTCCGCCTCTACTATTGGATTTCTCTTTCTATTCAAATCATCACTTACAGCTTCAGCCTCTATTCAAGCCAAAAATAAAAAAAATGCGCGAAGAAACTGTGAGAGAAAGTTAATACTGTTGGCCGAGTAGAAAAAACCAGGGAGGATTTATCGCAGGAATTTCACTGTAATCATCATTTATGTAAAACTGGCGGAAATCCAACTGAATCCCAGTTGGATCCGTACGATAGAATTTTTGTGATAAATATTATAAAATTTCTTGGGATCGCGTGGTTGGACTAAACAGAGGGAAAGCGGTTAAGGACATTATCACAGCCGACTTGGCACTGTCGAAAACCACTGCATTCCTAGATCACTTTTCTCAAAAAATGAAATTCTCATATTCAGCCTAACTTTGGATTAATATTTCTTTTTTTTTCTTTTTTTATAAAATCCTTAAACATTAGTGAGAATTTTTATGCTTCACTGAAACTCCACTTTCAGCTTCCATTTGAGCTCATTTTTTTTGTACCGAAATAATTTTTATCCTTTAGTACTTTCTCCGCCACTTTCCTTTTCACTCAAATCCTTCAGAACGCTTCGTTGGTCACAAAGTTCCCGCATATGGTCTCGAATGGAATAATTTCTCAAGCTTATCCTTCGCTGCATAATTATGTGGCTTTGCTTTCTCTGAATTTGTCATCTTTTACTACTATTTTCATCCCGACACGTCCAATGGATCACTTTACTTATTCAATTTTTGGAGAAAGTTATAAGAATATCAGAAAATAGAAAATTATATTAGGAGAAATTTATTATATTCCAGGTCCAGTTCGTGAACAATCAAAGCATCCGCCAACAATTCCTCCTGCAATTTTCCCACCGAGGCAGAGAGTAAAGGCTATAGGGTCAAAGGATATTGGTTCAGGGACAGGTTTGAGTCAAGGGAGTGGAGTTGCATCTTCTGAAAGAGACAACAGCGAATCAGAAGACTACGAAAATGAAAATGAAGAGAAAGCGCCACCACCGTTGAGCCCTACACTCTCTCCTGCTCTCATGAGTTCCTCAGAATGTCCTCCAAATGTAACAACTAATAATACCGTCGCCGTGGGAGTTGCAGGTGACGGTGCGACAGAAATTGTGCGACAGTTAGCAGCCTCACACTACCACTCCTATGGAACAGCTCTTGGCGTCACGATAGGCGTCGGATGCTGTCTCCTCCTACTTAACTTACTTATATTTTTAGCGATTTATCATCAAAAAACACAAAGGTAAGTCAAACTTTATTAATTAGTGCCTAGTGAGTTAATTAGAGTGGAACTTTATTTAAAAATTAAATTATTTAAGAGAAATGTTAGAAAATGTAGTAATGATTATGTAGATTGTGATTTATAAGACTCATTCTTAGCTTAATGAATCTTGTGAGAAAGGGTTGAAGGATATAAGGGACTAGCCTTAGTCTATGAACTTTCTTCGGTTGAACCCACATGGGATTTTCACTTGCCTCTCTTCCTTGGCATTATTGCATTATTTGTCTCTGCCGGAAGTTTAAAACAATGATAAATATTGCCAAAGAAGGTTCGCTCACATACCGTTTTTCATTCCAGTTTTCCACCATTCCCACCACTGTCACTTCGATTTCTCCAACTACCCGAGAAGTTGATGTATCTCCCACTTACTCCAACCTTCTCAAAGTGAAAGAGAAGAAAGAGAGAATTCTCTTGTGACATAATAAATTTCTTTTCTTCACCATTGCATTCTTACAATAAACTCAGTTTCATAAAATCGTCAAAAATTGTCACTCCATTGCATTTGGCGAGAGGATAATATTTTTCATTGTCTTCCTCTCCAGTGTCCCGATGGTTCCTAAAGCCCGAAGGGAAGAAGAGGAAGAAGAGGACCACTTGAGTCAGCCTACAGACTCACTCTGTCGTCATCACCACTACCACCACATTGGAGGTGGATTCCCATATGGTGAGGTCACGAGTGCAGAGGAATATGAAGAAGATCTTATCCAGGAGCTTCGCCAAGGTCACACCACTTCCGCCACTCCCACCTCTGCATATCTCCACAAAGAAATCTCTTCGTCGAGTGGATTCTCAAGTCCCCCTATTCCAGACCCACCGCCACCGCCTAGGAGTTCCATCCCACCGTCTCTCGCTGGATCCATGGTTTCTATTGCCTCGTCTCTCTCGGCATCAGGAGGTGGGGGCACGGGGATACTCAGGAGACCACCTCCAGAGAGGGATACACTCTCCACTGGAGGCAGCATGAAAAAGAGAGTTCAGATACAAGAGATTTCAGTATAAATACCTTGAATAATTTACACTCGAGTAAGAGCTAGCTCCAGACTCCCATCTAAACCCATTCTCTAAATACTACTGTATCATTCGAAATTTTTCTAAAACGGTCCATTACAAACTCCCCCCTCCAAGAGAAAAAGACATCATCCTTTGAATCTTGGATTCAATCTTAGTGAAAGTGAGGAAATTAATAATTGGGTTTGGGACCCTGTACAAAGAATTGGTGACATGTTGAGAGGCTAAATGGTTTTTAAATGACTCAATTATAAATTTCTTTTGAGTGTTTGTCAAAGTGATAGAGAAAAATTAATTTGTTTTCCAACAATGTAAATCTAGGATAAGTTAATAATGGATTACTTTTAGAACCATATCGATCGCTGATCCTCTCTGGTGCTTTTCTCAAGTTGATAAGAATTATGACAAAACTTGACACAACACGGTGCAACATTTAAAAAAAAAAGCTTTACGTTAATCTTAAGTTTTAATGGCTGTTCAGACAATGTTTGGTACACTACTGGAACCATTACTACAATGAGCAGAATCACATTGTGATAAGAATGTGTAAAACAAAAAAGTTAAAAAAACTACGGAGCCGTAAATTTTGAATGAAGAGAGAAATAAATCGAAGTAATCGGGATGGAGTCNGCCGTAAATTTTGAATGAAGAGAGAAATAAATCGAAGTAATCGGGATGGAGTCTATGAATTATTATTTCCATCACATTTTATTTTTCTAACAATCAAGAGGAGTGCTTGGAGTTCTGTGGCCCGAGAAAAGTCTTACAAAGAAGATTTGTTATTATTGCAGTCGTCGTCTGGAATAAATCCAGAGGAAAGGAAAAATATGAAACAAGAGCCAGAGCGGATAAAATACTTGGACGAGAACAGTGGACGCGTCTAAGGAATATTTTGTCAATTTCTATTGAATTATTGATGACAAGCTGGAGATTGCCATGAGTCATGTATTTGTTATGGATATCCAAAACCGCAGTCTAACTATGTCCCTGGTAAGGTAAAACAGAGGATAGGATCAGAAGATCGGAATTTCGTTAATCTAAAGGTCCACTTGCGCCACAAGGCACCGCCCGCGAACCCGTTTCATATATGGGCACTATTTCTAATTTTCACTTTGTTTTACTATTTTTTTTTTAATGCTTTGATAGACTAAAAATAGAGTCAGATTATTGACTCAATGAGTCAATGACCCTATTTTCNCGAACCCGTTTCATATATGGGCACTATTTCTAATTTTCACTTTGTTTTACTATTTTTTTTTAATGCTTTGATAGTGATTTTTATCTCAGTCTAATAACTGAGTTACTCAGTTACTGGGATAAAAGCGACAAAACTGAGTCATGTAATAGAATAGTCTTGCAAGGATAATTGCCAGTGAGGAATTGTCCTTGAAACCTGGGACATTTTCTAGACTTGAAATTTTGACACACCCCATTGNAGTGAGGAATTGTCCTTGAAACCTGGGACATTTTCTAGACTTGAAATTTTGACACACCCCATTGCCAAAGAGGCTGTGTGGAGTTGGGTTCCCATGACTCGGAATTATGACTCACGGCCTCCCATTTTCACAGAGTCAAAGTCATGAATTTTAATGACTCAGTGAACTTAACTCAGTGATTCTTATAGAATCACTCCTGAAGCTTGAGTCGGAGTCAGGTGACTCAGAGTCATGACTCAGTGACTCAGATTCACAGAAATTTTATATTTTTCTTCTTACAGTAAAATGAGCATAATGCGTAGTCAAAGTTCAAATGAGTGATATAAAAACCCTAAGTTTTCGGTTTGACTCTTAAATAAATTTTTTAAATTCTTCTTTATTTTTGGTCCGATTTAAAATTAAATTTCGTCACCTGCAATATTTACACNAAATAAATTTTTTAAATTCTTCTTTATTTTTGGTCCGATTTAAAATTAAATTTCGTCACCTGCAATATTTACACGATCCTTCGTGTCAACTCTATCAAAATAATCGATGATTGAACACATCGGAATGTTTTAAACTTTTATTATTTTATTGACTTTGTTCAATTAACTCATTTTTTACTGCGTAATTATCAAACCGTGCACTTCTAAATTAGCTTGAAATCTAAATCAAAATTTCGAATGACTGAAAAGTTTTGCGTTTCGATTTTGAATGATTAATGTTGAATTTCGATTTAGCTTATAATTTGCATCGAGACTTAAACTTCGATTTCAATTTCGGCTGAAAAGTTGAATTAAATTTGGATTTCGATCTTCTTCGAATAACGGATTTCGACTTCGAGCACCTTAAAATTATGAATTTTAATTTTTTTAAGTATAAAATTTTTTCCATCTTAAGAAACCTCCGTTTTATTATTCATGCTTAAAACTTACCTCCAGGTCTTTTAGTATAATTCAATTTCGATAGCCTGAAATGTTATGGATTTTGAATTTGAGAAACTTAAAATCATGGATTTAGATCTAAACTATTTAAAAATATGAACTATGGTTTAGATTTAGTGATTCTTCAAAATCATCGATTTCGACTTACATTTCTATTACAAATGGCTATTGTCTACTTCGACTCTGATTGTTAGAATTTTTAGTAGCGTTGAATTTAGATTGTTATTAAAATCTGTAATTCGATTTCGATGTGTAGTGGTGTAAATTACGAGTGTGCTTCAAACTAAACACAAGCCGCGCGGCAGCAAACTCCTTCTCTTAGATTTGTTGTGTGTTGCAGGAGTTGAAAAGAATTTGGTAGTTAAAAAAATCAAGATGTAAGCAGTCACACTTTGTTGCTTGGGAGTCATGACTCTTCCTAGTGAGTCGCTTTGGAAAGGCACGGAGACCCGAGTCAGGTGACTCCCATTTCTCTATTGAGTCAGAGTCACCCAAAACCAGTGACTCCGAGAAATCGATAAGTCAGAGTCAGAGTCATGACTCAAAGTCATTGAGTCAGAGTCGCTCGGACCCTAGTTTAGAGTAATAGAGTATAGTTTAAAAAAATTCCAGAATGATGGAGGATGGAGGGCAGAGGGCTAGTGTCATCAATTGAAAAAAAAAAGCTTTCAGCAACCGTTGTCAAGTTTTTTGGCGATGTCGATTAAATTTTGTATGAGTATACATACCAATTCACGTTTCCCAGTTGCCATTTTTAGTTTATCAAAACATATTTTTGAATTTTTATTAAATTTTGAAAACGATAATTTTTGAAAAATAAACATTTTGATCATGTTGAGTATTGTTCAACCCCTACTACTTTAGGGAGTAACGCTAAATGCAAGANAACGATAATTTTTGAAAAATAAACATTTTGATCATGTTGAGTATTGTTCAACCCCTACTACTTTAGGGAGTAACGCTAAATGCAAGAAAGCATGTTTAGAGCATAAATAATAATATTAAAAAAATATTTTTTTTTAATTCGTTTTTAATTTAGTTATTAGAAATTTTGAATTTAGATTTTAAGCTAATTTAGAAGTGCACGGTTTGATAATTACGCAGTAAAAAATGAGTTAATTGAACAAAGTCAATAAANTCATGACTCAAAGTCATTGAGTCAGAGTCGCTCGGACCCTAGTTTAGAGTAATAGAGTATAGTTTAAAAAAATTTCAGAATGATGGAGGATGGAGGGCAGAGGGCTAGTGTCATAAATTGAAAAAAAGTTTTTTGGAGATGTCGATTAAATTTTGTATGAGTATACATACCAATTCACGTTTCCCAGTTGCCATTTTTAGTTTATCAAAACATATTTTTGAATTTTTATTAAATTTTGAAAACGATAATTTTTGAAAAATAAACATTTTGATCATGTTGAGTATTGTTCAACCCCTACTACTTTAGGGAGTAACGCTAAATGCAAGAAAGCATGTTTAGAGCATAAATAATAATATTAAAAAAATATTTTTTTTTAATTCGTTTTTAATTTAGTTATTAGAAATTTTGAATTTAGATTTTAAGCTAATTTAGAAGTGCACGGTTTGATAATTACGCAGTAAAAAATGAGTTAATTGAACAAAGTCAATAAATAATAAAAGTTTAAAACATTCCGATGTGTTCAATCATCGATTATTTTGATATAGTTGACACGAAGGATCAGTGTAAATATTGCAGGTGACGAAATTTAATTTTAAATCGGACCAAAAATAAAGAAGAATTTAAAAAATTTATTTAAGAGTCAAACCGAAAACTTAGGGTTTTTATATCACTCATTTGAACTTTGACTACGCATTATGCTCATTTTACTGTAAGAAGAAAAATATAAAATTTCTGTGAATCTGAGTCACTGAGTCATGACTCTGAGTCACCTGACTCCGACTCAAGCTTCAGGAGTGATTCTATAAGAATCACTGAGTTAAGTTCACTGAGTCATTAAAATTCATGACTTTGACTCTGTGAAAATGGGAGGCCGTGAGTCATAATTCCGAGTCATGGGAACCCAACTCCACACAGCCTCTTTGGCAATGGGGTGTGTCAAAATTTCAAGTCTAGAAAATGTCCCAGGTTTCAAGGACAATTCCTCACTGGCAATTATCCTTGCAAGACTATTCTATTACATGACTCAGTTTTGTCGGAAAATAGGGTCATTGACTCATTGAGTCAATAATCTGACTCTATTTTTAGACTATCAAAGCATTAAAAAAAAATAGTAAAACAAAGTGAAAATTAGAAATAGTGCCCATATATGAAACGGGTTCGCGGGCGGTGCCTTGTGGCGCAAGTGGACCTTTAGATTAACGAAATATATCCGATCTTCTGATCCTATCCAGTGTTGGGAATTCAGTTCAGTTCAGTTCAGTACTTTCCAGTTTTTGGACTGAACTGAACTGAACTGGAAGCCTGTTGAAGGTGCAAAAGTACTGAACTGAACTGAACTGGAAAAGAAAAGCTTTAGTTGAAATGCTGAACTGAACTGAGCTGGGAAAAAAACCTTACACAAAATTACTGAACTGAACTGAACTGGACACCTTTTCTCAGGAACTGAAATGGAACTGAACTGGAACTTACCTTCCCAACACCCACAATACCTAACAGTGTTGGGAATGCACTATATTTCAGTTTTTTCCAGTTCAGTTCAGTTTTTTGGGCTGAACTGAACTGAACTGGAAAAGTTTTGTAATTAACAAATACTGAACTGAACTGGAAATAAAAAGTTTTAGGGGAAATACTGAACTGGACTGAACTGGAAAAAAATTTCTACATAAAATTACTGAACTGAACTGAACTGGAAACCTTTCTTCAGGAACTGAAGAAAAACTGAACTGGAAACTACCCTTCCAGTTCCCAACACTGATCCTATCCTCTATTTTACCTTACCAGGGACAATACTTTCCATGAATCAGAAGAATGATTGGCTACATAAGTTACTTAACTAATCTATCCTTTCTCCTCATTCTTAGGAAACAAATATCAAGAAACTGGTGGCAGTTGTACAAAAATCCACCCACGGTATCTCACTCAACAATGAATTTCATCGGAGCAAAATTATAACAACTTAATTCATACTCTACGTGTTGGTTTCCAAAATTTTAGGGGAAAAAATCCATTCTGATGTCACTAAATTACCATTGTCAACACTGACGTTTGGATATCTATCAAAAGTAAAAATCAGTAGTGTAAATAATAACATTGTAAAGTACCCTAAATTTGGCATTTTAATCTCCGTGGTACCAAAACTTGACTTTTATTACAGCTTGGCATAAAGTATAAAGNACGTTTGGATATCTATCAAAAGTAAAAATCAGTAGTGTAAATAATAACATTGTAAAGTACCCTAAATTTGGCATTATAATCTCCGTGGTACCAAAACTTGACTTTTATTACAGCTTGGCATAAAGTATAAAGTATATTAAAGAGTTATTAACAAATAAGATTAATAATGGTATTTCTTAATAAATTTATGGAATTATGGGAGCCTTTCCAATGTAATGGTCCTTGCGTGTGACCTTCCCTAGTTTCTCCAATTTATCAATATCAACTAAATATGATCTTCGTTTTTCATGAGAACGTTTTGATTTCAACTTAAATAGTCCAACACCGTACTGAAAACAGGTTCGGTTTGATTTAATCGACAGTTCTTCATCCCATGCGCATGCGTCGATCACGGGCGCAACTGTCGGAAGTTTAGGTTTCGTTGGGTTACTCCAAACTTCTAAATAACCCACAAAGACATAAGGAACGAATTATAAACAATTCTTTTTATAATTGAGCGAAGAGAGTTACAGAAACCCCTGACTGAGGGAGGGTTCCATGGAACGGCGAGGCGACAGTAGTAGTTGTAATAATAATAAATTTTTTTTTAAGTTAATTAGTTACCTTTATAACGTTTCATTTCTTGTTGATGTTTTATTTCGACAGGACAAACGTTATTATGGATTGTCTGAGATTCTTGAATTTGTTTTTTGGATGCTCCTTTCTTTAAGATGGCTCCACATCCGCGGTTACAAAAGTATTCATCTTCTCTCATTTTTGCCATTTTCTGTCCACTGAATCAAAAAAAATAGAACTCAAATATTCCACCAGCAATATTTATTAGAAAAGATCCATCATATTCATAATAAGCTTATCAAAAAATTGTCTAACTATGAATTTGTGATTTAATACTCACATGTTAAAATTTTGAGGTTTGTTCTTCTTAACCTGTTCTAAATATGATTCTGGTAGTTGTCCACGATTTGGAATTGACGAAATCTCTTGGGTTTGAGATTGGCATGCATAATTCAATTCATCCTCTTTACTGATTTCTCTTTCAGAGTGAGAACCAACTCTATCGAGAGATATTCCGGCCATTTTTATGCTGAACGGTGAGTTAATTTATAACTCTCACTTTAACAACTAAAATGTAACTAATAAACTGGTGGTGATTTCAGACAACATTACGGACTTTTTTTTCTCTTTCCTCTTCTTGCCCTTGAGTCGGAGAAGAGAAAAAATAAATAAACAAAAATTTGAGGTCGTTGACATGGGGAGCTCCGATTGGTGACGTTCTTTATAAGGTTAGAGAAAAATCAATCAAGCCTTTTTTTCCAAGCCTTATTGCCTATATGAGGTTAACTTGAGTTTCTTGTAAAGTGAAAACTAACAGTAATCAGAAGTTAAAAATATGTTTTAATTTCCAGTGATATCAGTAACTCCGCCAAGAGAGCTTCTCTGAAAGTACAAACTAAAACTTTTCTCTTTGTTGTAAGTGGAGAAAGTATGAAGAAAAGATGTAATTCTGCCTCGGGTTTCTCTCGCTTTCTCCTCAGGGACATTCACTGTACTTTTAGCCTAGGAAAATCTCGAAAGTACTACATACACGGATCATTTTCTCCATCCAATAAGAAATATGAGCACATGACTTCCACTCATCTCATCAGGCCTTATTAATTAGAATGACCAAACTACTCTACTTCATCTAACCAGTAATCCGAGAGAAACATTCTCTATTTACTACAATTTCTCAGACTCTGATTCGTCTTCAACTCCAAGTCTCTTTCACTCAGGGTCTTCCTTAGTATTTAGAAAATCCTCTTCTAAATTTAAATCAAAATGAGAAAGAGGAGAATGCTTGGAGCTCTGCAGTTGGTAAGTAAAAGTTACTAAGTTAAACCATTTGTAAGAGTCATAATTTGTAAAGAGTACATAAAGATTGATAATTCGATAGGATAGGATTATAGGATAGTTATCTTTAATTAAGAGGAAAAGTTGTTCCTTTTTGGAAGGAGATGAAAGGTTAGAAACAGATTTGATTTAAAATTTCACCTGACTTGTGGATTTGAGTGAAGATATGGGTTGGATGATTAATTTGATGGAATCAGAGTAAGTTCCTTGACTCACGTAGGAGTATGAAAAATAGAGTATAAAAATGAGAATTAGGAGGAAATGGGAGCACGTAGCCCGAAGATGGGATTAAATCCGCTCCATTGTGTTGAGCGTAAAACAAAGAGAGACTTAATGAGTAATTACTTTTGGCTCAAGATGACTAAACCGAAGACTTCCTTCGGTTTCTCATCATGAGGGACTAGGTACTTGAGAGGCTACACTTCACACCTTTACCCGACCAAACCCAACTTACTACACTCCGTTCCATTATTTTAACCCACATACACACCTGAAGCGCGGCCAAGAAAATGAAATTAAAAAAAAAAGTTGGTAGTAGAAAGTGTTACAAAATTTTAAGGCACTTTTAGAAAATTTTTAAATTTTATCATAATCTGAATTATCACTATTTACTTCATAGCATATTTTGATTTAATATTTTGTTTTTTGACACGTTTTCACTGATTTCTCAGACGGTGGTAAAAGTGAAAGCTTTCCAAAAGTTAAAATCGCTACACTGAAGCAAAGTAACATGGGAATTCAGATGCCCAAATTTCAAAAGCGACGAAACGATATAAGTACACTGTCCATAACTTATTCAAGAATTAAAAAAATTCAATAACTTGGGATAAAAGAGTGCGAAAATCATAATTTTCTCCAGCTGAGAAACGTCTTATTTTTCGAACGGTGAGTAATAGATCTATCGGTTTCAAAAAATTATCAGCTATTTAAGTTTGAACGTGGACAAACGGACAGTAGCTAGATGTGGTAAAGCATCCAACGTGATAGAAAATTTTATACGACTAAAAAAATCACTTTTATAAACTCAAGTGAATAAACTGAAACAAAATGTAGTTGTCGAAATATTTGAAAATTAAAGACTTGAACAGTGAAAACGAATGGATCTTCGTCTGCTCTGACTGGCATTAATGTTATAGGCATCGATGCTGTCCAACAACAGAATTTTTTCGTCGAATTAAACCTTAAATTTTTTAGTATGTCTGAAACTGATGCTTTCTCTTCCTGAGTCCCATTCTCAGTTTATAAAAAGTGATTTTTTTTTCAGTCGTGTAAATTTTCATGTAACCTTGGATAGCTTGAAACGTTTGGCTACTGTATGTTTGTCCACGTTCAAGCTTAAATCGCTAATAATTTTTTCAAAACGATGGATTTTTTACTCATCATTCGAAGAATAATGTCATTTCTCAGTTGGAGAAAGTTTTGGTTTTCTAACAATTTCTTTCTCATAGTTGTTGAAGTTTCTTTATTTTTGAAAAAGTTATGGATAGTGCACTTATATCGCTTCGTAACTGTTGAAATTTGGGCATCTGAATGGGGAATGCTGCTTCATTGCAGCGATTGGAACTTTTGTAAAGCTTTCACTTTTACCGCCGTCTGAGAAATCAGCAAATGGTGTGTCTATAAACAAATTCTTAAGTCAAAATACGTTTTAAATAACAAATAGGAGTATAATTAAGTAAATCGTGATAATTTAAATTATGATAAAATTCCTAAATTGATAATATTCCAGTTTTTTCTAAAAGTGTCTTAAATTTTTGGAACACTTTCTCCCACCAACTTTTTAGAAAAATTCTACTTTGTTGGCTGCACTTCAACAAACAAATTTGAAATTTGCACACAATTTTCATCTCGCTTTGTGTATCTTGTCCATGAATTTGGAATAAATCCATTGGTGTTGGAACTCTGGACACTACATAGTTGTTGGGTGCCTTAAAATAATGGAACGGAGTGTACCGAATAAATTATGGATAATCTTTACCCATTAGAATTCAGTTTTAGATTTAGAATTAATATCCTCCTTTCATCACACCATCTTTCTGTCTTCTCCAGTCAAATTCGAGTTCATTTATCTACAGTAATTTAAATCTACATGTCCTGTAAAGTTCTAAACGAAACGGCATTGAGGCATCACTGTCTCCATGGAGACAGTTATGGATATATTACTGCTGAGTTAACAAAAAACAAAAAGTGTTTCTGAATTTGGAACAAAGTTTTCACATTTTCCAACCATAATAATTTAAAAAGTAGTAAGTGTTCGCTCAAAGTTTTCATCTTGGTAAAGTTATTGGAGTGGATAAGAAATAATCATTCTCGAAGAATCAAGGTTTGGATTTCCATAATATTTATAAATCCTTAACTCCTGTCCTAATTCAGTTAGTCCTAGTCACAAATTTTGATTTATTTTTGTAAGTCTTAAAATCTTGAGGAAATGTCTTCTGAAGATGTAGTATCTGATGAGGCATCAGCTGGTCCGAATGAAGAAGATGCTCCTCCTGTATTCAAGTTGGAAACTGCTCCTTTCGACCCACGGTTTCCAAATCAAAATCAAACAAAGTACTGTAATGTGAGTTTCTTAGACTACAAACGATGTGTCAACCTTCGTGGAGAAGACTATGGACCGTGCGAGTATTTTAAGAAAGTCTATAAATCAATCTGTCCCAACAGTTGGGTAGCCAAATGGGAGTCTCAGATCGAAGCAGGAACATTCCCGTGCAAAATCTAACAATCCACTAATTTAACTCCCAATACTTAATAAAATATGTATTCATCGGAATAAACATCGCTATCATTTCTTAAAATACAGTTTTGAGAAGCACCTAATTGGGCCAAGTTTGAAGTATCTCTTTAAAATATCTTCAAGTAATCTTAAGTGGAGACAAAGTAAATACTACAGTGTACTAATCTTTTTATTTAGGCTTTTAGTAAGTTTTACTCAAAAATTTTTGACCTAAGTCAAAGTCTGGTAAGCAGTAATGCAGTAAAGGTAAGTTAGTTCTCGTCCTAATGTATTATAAACTTCTAAAATATTTACTTTGAAAAAGTTAGAGTTTGAAGTTTATAAGGAAGATTCCGTCATTGTTGAGTTGAGAGAAAGTTAAAGATGAATAAGAATTCTCATGAAAAAGACGTGAATCAATGTGGAGAGAGGGATATTGTTAAAGAGAGGAATTACTTAAGTCGTTGATGTGTCAAATTAATAAGAAAATGAATACCCCCATGTGATCAAAGGATGATTTGGCCAATAAAAGTCATTGAGTGGAAGAATGACCTACTTTCAACAGTTGGCATTTATTACATTCCCTTCCTTTCAAATTTCCTCTTCCATTGTTTGTGAATGCTTGTTGTGTTTTTGCAAGATAAATCACCTAATAACATCAAACTTATCCTATTGCTTCTAGCATTTCAATTCATCTCATAAATTAAGGACATATGTTCTTTCTTTTAATAATTTCTGATTTTTCTTCCCTTTCAGCAACAATTTTTTGAATTAGGGGAAATTTTTCTAACTTTTCAAGCGTATGTTTCATTTTGATTCTTTATCCCGCTTTGTGGGTTTAATGATCTACTAAGAAAAATATTACGATGAAAACGATAACACACAGCACAACTAATCAGATATGTGATAGAATTTATAGTTATTGCTTCCAGAATTTTCACTAAAAATCGATAGAATTGTGTAAAACTAATAGGCAGAGTTTTCAATCCTTCCTAGGTCAAACGGTGTGACCGCCACAGATCATCAAAGTTGTATTGATCACACGGCTCCTTCACACACAATGAGATCGAAGATGGAAATGGTTTTTTCCGTTACCTTTGCTTTGGTATGGTAAATCAATAACACTATTACATGACCTGTGACAGTCACATACTTTAGTACACTCTGACCTCTTAAAGTTTACACACTTTTCTAAAAACAATTATTCGTAAAACTTTGAGATTTTAGAACCAGAGATGTCAAATATAAATTGGTAACGATTGTGCGTTGCTTTATTATCTAAAAAGATTCTGAATCTAAAATAATTAACTAAAGAAAAGTCAACATTTTTAAATTCAAGTTGAGAAGAGGGTCAAATAAAGTAAGAAGTTTGACAAATGTATCAAAATTTTGCTATCAAACATTCAATGATGGAGTCATAAATAACAGAATTTGATGGACCGAATTTCCGTCAAAGTATCAAAAGTGTTCATTTCGTTTCAAAATGTTCCGGTTTCGCCAGTTGAGAAGGTTTTGGTTCTGTTTGACTTTGATACAATGGAAACCATTTATTTAGTGACAAATCCCAGGTGGCCTGGAAGTGGAAATCTTTGTACAATGATTTTGGACTCAAAGACTCCAAGTCTCTGACAGTCGTCCAGACTCTGTCTGTCATCTATTTATCGAAACTTCCATTAGTTGACCAATCTACTTTCGTTTGAGTCCCTGTTGGACCAGACGAGGTCAAGGAGAGGTCAGAAGAACGTTTAGTTTTTCCAATATTATCTCACTTCTCCATTACTTCCAAAGGTTCATTTTTTATATTTTCTGTCATCATCGTTGAGCCCGAAGTTAGTAAGTAATAAGAAGAAAAGAAAGTAAGGATTCTCGTAGAGAACTAGTGTAAAATATGAAAAGGCGGTTCAAGTGTGAATGACACCAAAAAAGAGACATTTGTCAGGGTTAAGTTTAGGAGAAAGTAAGAGAATTTCCGTCTCCAACGTCTTACTCCCTTATTACAACCCATGACATCTTGTAGGGCCTAAAATTTTATGAACCAAGGGTATAAATCCACACAATTCCCCTCTCACCTCTTTTAAACTATCCAACCATCACTATTATCTTATTACTAACCAACACCTCCCAAAGATATCAGAACTCCTTATTTTCATAACATTCTTTCCAGAAAGCACCATGGAAGTAAAATGACTCTCTGCTTCATCCAACACTCCTTCCTGTTGATCACTAAGTATGAGACTCTATTATAACAAAGTTAAGNCAAGTATGAGACTCTATTATAACAAAGTTAAGAATTGGAAGATACAGACTGGAAAATTGAACACTTACATTGAATTTCAATATTAGAAAGTACGACTCCCAAGGATTCAACTTTTGAATACTTGAGTTTAGTCTCGTTGTCTCGCCTCAAATGTAACTAAAAAGTAAAGAAAGTTGGTAAAAGTTTAAGTGTATGCTTAAAAGAACTAATGTTCGTGTTGAGTAGTGAAAATGACAGCCATGGGAAATAATAAGAATGGTCATAAAACAGTCTAAAAGAGAAAGAACTTGGAAACTTTTTATTTTCTCCGTTACTAAGGACTTTCTCCTCTTTTTTTTCTTTCCTAGGAAAAGAAAGCTCTTAGTTTCCTAGGGAATTAGTTCTGTTGTTTCATGTTCCTTTGCATGTGAGAGAGTAACAATGAATAAAAGTCGACTGGAATGAAAGGAAAAGGTTAGACTCACTTTCTCTTGACTAGAGTGAAAGTAAGCAATGTTTTGTGGGATTGTGGTGAGAATGAGTCTTGTTCCGTAAAGGGTATAATGGGATGCATTCGTAATTTATACCTGTCTCTCTACAAAAGGTTAAGATATCTTAAATGACTTTCTCTACAACAGACCTCTCACTTTTTCACCATCAACTTCTGACATCCTCTAAACTACTCCCACTTTCTCCCACTCTTACAGAAAACTACCAACACTTTCACTCTACTTTCACTCTACTTTCCCTAAATATGCTATACAGTGCATTCGAATAAGAAAGCGAACTTCCCGCGCAATGAAATCACAAAAAATTCAAAATTTATAGATAATTAGACAATTGCACAGCTGCTGGGCGGTTTATCATCCTGAAATTCTTTCCTTTGAGTTTACTTATGTGAAAA
>NIPM01000196.1:172165-353921 GCA_002738285.1 Holacanthella duospinosa | reverse complement strand
CAAGTACTCAACGTAGGCAAATGCCAAATAAGTTGTTTAAAATATGATAAGCTTTGCAAATTGTACTGTAGCAGTAAAGGATGGGTTTATGCTTAAACCAAGAATATTCTTTGCGATAATAATTGTTTTAAATTAGTAAATATCAATTGATTAATGGAATATTAGAATTGCAATAAGTTTGCTAAATTCAATTTGTAGATGCAGTACACTAATAATACATGGAACCTACTAGTACTATGGAACCATCACTCCATATTTCCTTTAACATATGAAGACGAGTTTAAAAGTGATTGTTAAGAATATGATTGTTAAGCATACGAAAACTAATGTGAATAAAAATTTTAGGGCCCTCCCTGCCCCCTTCAGTCAATTCATTGGCAACGAAAATTTGTTCAATAAAATTTCTTATGGTATTCACTACATGATGGTATATGCTCGATTTAAAATTTGACATACATTCGTGCATCTCCGTCTTAAGTAAGAAAAATCTCTCTCATCTCAAAATTTTTCTCCACTTTGTAGCCTCATAAGCAGGGACGCTCAAACGCATAAAACGCATAATCGTTGCGAAGTATTTAAACCATTCAGGAACAACCTGTGATCACAAACCTCGTTACACTAGACAATTTTATACAATAAAAAAACGCATAAAACACATAAGTTTTTCGGCAACGCATACTTTTTTTGATGGCGCATAGTTTTAATTTTTGCATGAAATTCTTTCAAAAATAACTTATTTTGATTAATTAAAAAATATGGAAGAAGTTGGATACTTATGCTACATCAAAATTATATTTAAACTTTTAGTAAAAAGCAATTTTCCCATATATTCATTAGTAAAGCGAAACAATGGTTAAAAGATAATGTAAAAATATCTGAAATATATGAAACATTAACAGAAAATCTGAAACAGAAGGAAGCTTGAAAAAATCATTTCATGATCCGTATTTAACTAAAGGTGAACTAATTCTTATAAGAGTTTTGAATAATTCTTGTATTTTACTTAAGTTCTTTAAATAACGGCTTTTCGCAACTGCTTCAGTAGAGCGGCGTTTCATGTCATATTAAATTTAAACAAGCTGAATCATTCTTTAAACACCACAGTGTGTTCAGATTAGAAAGACGAAATTTTGACTCCAAACTTCCAAAACCTTTCACAAATTAGACTTGTACGACACTTTTTGATCAATGAAAGTGAACAAAACTTTCATTGCAACTATTTTCAGTAACTTCAGTAGACTATAAAGTGTCTGACATACAACCAATTATTAATTTTCCGCAAAATCATATCGCTTTTTTTTATCTGAACGCACGAATTTCTTTCTTTCAATGAAATTATTTTGTAAAAGAAGAAACACTTAAAACTATAAAACAACTTTGTAAAAGGGCTAGAATAAAAAAAACACAAATTCATTTTGTTTCTGGTAATAAACAGATGATTTGACCGATGTATCTAGAAAACACATAAAAAACATAATTTTTGCCCCAAGACTGCAATATTTTGCATAATCGGAGCGTCCCTGCTCATAAGCCACAAAATGACCTCTAAGAAAGTTGTTTGTATATACTTAGTGGTATCTCATGATATTTTTCTCCCTTTAGTCATCCGTGTAGGCCACAGATCACGGCCAATACGCAATTACGCGTTAGCTAAGAATTATCTGCGAATAAAGGGGTCACCGTACAGAAAAATGTTCTGTAAAACCGTTTCGAGTAACTTTTTAACACGTAATTTTGTGCTTTTTCAAGGTACAAGAAACAAAAAAAAATTAGATATAAGAAATTCAATGAACTTATAAACCTTAGAAGTTTTCCTGATACCAACGCAATTTTGTAGTAGGTTATTCTTCATGTATTAGTTTCCTATGGTTTCAGAACGTATGGTTCTCTTTGGTTACGTCCAACAATCATTAAGCTTAGCGAAACTAATTATTTCATAAGTAATGAGTCGAAATGGAATCTGATTTAACTATTATGTCAATTGTGTTATTATTTAAATTGTTATAAGTTTATAACAATTTAAAAAATTAAATTATTGATGTTGATGTCGGGTTTACCCGACATCAACCGGGGTTCACATAAACTAGATCCTAACTTTNAAATTAAATTATTGATGTTGATGTCGGGTTTACCCGACATCAACCGGGGTTCACATAAACTAGATCCTAACTTTCGCAAGGTGCGTGGGTGATCATGTTGACGCATAAGTGAACGATATTTTCACCAATAAAGTTAATAATGATAATTTGTCATGGCTCAATCGGTAAATTGGAAGGGTAGCATTTGGGTGACCATGCCCTCATATAGTTCAGCTTCTTGGTACTTGTCCAAGTTATCACTGAATACATCACACATGACAAAAGTTAAAATATTTTCTGAAATCTCTTGTACTTGGTTGGATATGTCCACCATTTTTAGAAATTTTTCCTGTTGGTCCTTGGGACGATTTGTGCAAAAACTATTTTTGGAAGTGTCCCAGGTTGTCATACTTTATTCGGTTGGTGTGTCAGGGTCATTATGAACTGGTCGTAATTTAAGCTTNGAAGTGTCCCAGGTTGTCATACTTTATTCGGTTGGTGTGTCAGGGTCATTATGAACTGGTCGTAATTTAAGCTTTACTTTATTACGTATTAATTTACATGTAGATGCAATTGCTGGTCTGACTGGCAACACTCCTATAATACTTTTCTACTGTCAGGAAGAACTTGATGAGTTAGATAAATTTGATGAGATGCAACTGATTTCTTTCCGTCCATTTTGCATAGAATTGTTAATGTAATGTTANGAAGTGTCCCAGGTTGTCATACTTTATTCGGTTGGTGTGTCAGGGTCATTATGAACTGGTCGTAATTTAAGCTTCGATTTATAACGTATTAATTTACATGTAGATGCAATTGCTGGTCTGACTGGCAACACTCCTATAATACTTTTCTACTGTCAGGAAGAACTTGATCAGTTAGATAAATTTGATGAGATGCAACTGATTTCTTTCCGTCCATTTTGCATAGAATTGTTAATGTAATGTTACTATTGTCAAATTGCTAAATTGACAACATATGGATTTTGTCACAAGTCTGCACTAGTTTGGTTTCCACGGTTGTTCAAACCAGTATTAGGGAGATTTAATGGTGGCCATTCGCAGATGAATTATTATCACTCGTAAATTCATTGTTCAAATTAGGTCACTTGGTTGCTTGAATTCGTAGCCAGATCAGTAGCAGTCTAATGTCACCATTGTCAGATACATGGCATTCACTATTTTCTTCCTTTACCTTAATAAACTCTGTCCACTCTCACTCTCGTATTTTCTCACTCTCTTTTATTTAATATGGTAATTATTGATGAACTCAGAAGAACTCCCAATCTAAATCACAGAATTTTTACCACTCTCCTGCTAGTCTCCATTCCAAGTTCGCTATCACGCCTGGATATATGGCTGGTGAGTTCGTGGAGTGGGATGGATGCAATGTGCCATCGGCTCACTCTTTNTCAGATACATGGCATTCACTATTTTCTTCCTTTACCTTAATAAACTCTGTCCACTCTCACTCTCGTATTTTCTCTCTCTCTTTTATTTAATATAGTAATTATTGATGAACTCAGAAGAACTCCCAATCTAAATCACAGAATTTTTACCACTCTCCTGCCAGTCTCCATTCCGAGAGCTTTCANGAACTCCCAATCTAAATCACAGAATTTTTACCACTCTCCTGCCAGTCTCCATTCCGAGAGCTTTCACTATCACGCCTGGATATATGGCTGGTGAGTTCGTGGAGTGGGATGGATGCAATGTGCCATCGGCTCACTCTTTAAATGATAAAAAATAGGAACATTATATATTCAAGTAAACGGGGCATCGCTTATATTAAAGCATTCCCGAAACTGTGGTAAGGGTAATTTAAGTTAAGCTGAACAATGGGTATGACTTCACGTTGTTCGATGTAAATTAAAAAAAAATCCAACCAACTAGAAAAAAATGAAACAGGAATTCAACAATAAATCCAAGAATTGTTAGAAATGTGCAAATGAGAAATACAAGAAAAATTGTGCGAACCCTTTGATGAAAATTAAGTTTCTTTGGTATAAGCAATGGATTCTTATAGGATTTGTTGACTTTGCGTATAACTTTAACATTGCGCAGAAATAATTTGCGGTCATTCCGACCTTTTATGTGTCCGTAAATGCCTGACTCAACAAATGCCTTTGCATTTAGGCCTACGAGATCCCTTATAAAGTTTAGGTGACGAATCGTGAAACCGTAAATTTGCGAGCAGAGCAAATTTGTTGTATCCTTAAGAATATAAATCCCAGATAATTTTTTCACTCCGTATTCCGCTTTATGTAATAAAGAAAGCATTTCAGAAGCACCCTTAATATACATTCCGTCTTGTTTAAGAAGTTTCCTATCTACATTTATCTTTTTGCAAGGCAGGGGCTCAGCGAGCCGAATCAACTGTAGGGTTAGGTCTTTGTTATTGTTGCCTGTGCTGTTATTTTGAAGGAATTTTCTACCTCCCATTTTCTGTATCTGTTGAATAAAAGTGAATGACGTCAAGTAATCAGTACCAAAAAGAAGTTTTTTTAAGTTTGAAGAGAATAAAATAACGTCGCGCATGTTATGAAGTGTTTCATTTTCAAATGTATTGGTAAAGTTGTCTATAGGCACTGGTGAGTCTAATTGTAAGCTAGAATTACAAGCGTAATAGTAATAATCAGAAGCTATGCCACCGTATGAATTAAAATATAATGTGTAATTTAAGTTAGCAGCTTCTTGTATGGATCCGAGTCCTGTTGTAGCTAACGGTTTTACAAACGAAGTTATGACAATTCCTTTGTACGCATTACAAACTATTACACTCACCAGGAATAAAGTACCAGTGATGAAGCGAAAGTAAAATTGTTTGCTTAATTTTGATGAAATTTGACATGGCTGTTCCAAATAAGTTGAGTATAGAAGCATACATGGTGATTCGTGGTAATTTTTTAAATTAACCAACAGAATTAGTAATATGTATACTAATGTGGTAAAAACAACAATACAATACCATAGGCTTGATTGGAATGGTATTAAGTAGTCTTCAAAATTGCTGTATGATTTCAACCCGGCAGAAGTAGTAATCAGCCATGCTTTGTCGTACAATGGCAAAAAGTTACTCCTTGCATCTACATTATGTTGCTCGTTTAATAAATTTAACTGATAAATGACATTGTGTATTAAGGTATCTCGTTCTTGATGGTCATGACTCTTATTAAATTTATCCATTATGAAAGTTCTATAATTATTGACAATGCTGGCATTTGCGTATTCAAGAGCAAAAACTTTCACCACAACACGTGATACGTGTATTTTTTCCAACAGTTTCCACGTAATATCTAAAAAAAAACAGTTATTATGAAATTGGATAATTGTAACTACCGGAAGCGCAATTCTCAGAAGTATTACAAATTAATTCCTAACCAATTCCGTCCATCAATTTGGCAAACGCAATAAGGGTAACACTAGTTGCGAAAAAGAAACAATTTAAATCGCAAAAAGTTCCAAGTAGTTTATTATGACACAATGTTGCCGGTTGAATAGAAATGATGACCCTGATATGAGTTCATAAATTAGTAGCTTAAGACAAGATATTAGAAGCCGCTACTTAGGATTAAATAGCGGCATCATGATACTTTAAATAATTACAGATACCTATATTCTGGCAAGCAATACAATCGTACACTTAGCCAAACATTGTTGATGTTAAATTTTCTTTGANCAAACATTGTTGATGTTAACTTTTCTTTGAGAATCCGATCAATTGTTGACCAAATTGAATGAAACTTGGGTAAAATGTCGACAGTTATCCTAAACCGCAAAATTCAAATATTGAACAAAATTGCTCGATGGGTTGTTGAACTATTGCCAAATTATTAAACAGCAAGTAATGAAAGTCGCAAAAGATTTTTATGAAAGTTTCGATTTTCNGAGAATCCGATCAATTGTTGACCAAATTGAATGAAACTTGGGTAAAATGTCGACAGTTATCCTAAACCGCAAAATGCAAATATTGAACAAAATTGCTCAATGGGTTGTTGAACTATTGCCAAATTATTAAACAGCAAGTAATGAAAGTCGCAAAAGATTTTTATGAAAGTTTCGATTTTCTTGTTATCGGTTAAGGTTTTGGCAATGAAGCGCACTATAACTAATAACTAATACTTAGTAGATCCTAATTTAGCCAAAATCACTTAAAAATAATATCGCTTTGGCAGCGATATAATGAGATTCTGGATAANAAATTTTCTTTGAGAATCCGATCAATTGTTGACCAAATTGAATGAAACTTGGGTAAAATGTCGACAGTTATCCTAAACCGCAAAATGCAAATATTGAACAAAATTGCTCGATGGGTTGTTGAACTATTGCCAAATTATTAAACAGCAAGTAATGAAAGTCGCAAAAGATTTTTATGAAAGTTTCGATTTTCTTGTTATCGGTTAAGGTTTTGGCAATGAAGCGCACTATAACTAATAACTAATACTTAGTAGATCCTAATTTAGCCAAAATCACTTAAAAATAATATCGCTTTGACAGCGATATAATGAGATTCTGGATAATTTTTTTAGCTTCTCTCCAACCAATTTTCCTTTAACTCGAAAATGGCATTATGTCTCCTATCAGCGTATAACTTTCGAACAACGATTTCCTAAAGGCTCTCCATAGAATTCAGTTCTTGTGAGAATACTGGCTACTATATAATTGGAATACCTTCCACAATGGGACAGTTGTTGGTTGAGATATATATGTGACAGGATATCTCTTTTGCATAAATATATTATTTCCACCTTCAAATTGTTCAAAGTATGGCAGAACAAACGTGACCAAATGATTTTTGTACTGGGGGAATTTCGCTTCGGCGTGGAAAATGCAAACGTATCCAAGCAACAAATTGTCATACAATATAATATTCTATTTTTTGAACATACTTCTGATATGGTGAGTGTGGAAAATGAGACAAAAAGTAGAGTAGCCATTGTATTTATTCACTAGACAATGGTTCTCCTTATTTCACTAGAGAGTTTACAAAACATACTTGTTGACTCTGGGTATTAGAGCCTCGCATGGCTATCGTGAGGTTACGAGTCTCCTCACATCTACACACTTTAACGATACAGAACTCCCACAAAACCCCCCTTTCCAATAACACTGGACCTCCAGTATTCACTATCAAGAGTCCACTCTATCATCTAACTCAATGCAACTGACCTTAATTAAACTAGTTCGGCAGATGTCGGAAATTCAACGCCCAGGATTATTTACAGCTATAGAAATTATTTACAACTAAAGAGATAACCTAACTAACGGAGTGAGATCCCTGGAAGACCTTGAAAAAGTCTTAGCGTTGGGGAGACTCGAACCGGGATTCTGCTCGCCATCTCATGTAGGAAATGAGTCAAAAAGTAGATTAGCCAGTATAATTCTTCACTGGACCATGGGTCTCCTTATTTCACTGGATAGTTTATAACTCNGTCCACTCTATCATCTAACTCAATGCAACTGACCTTAATTAAACTAGTTCGGCAGATGTCGGAAATTCAACGCCCAGGATTATTTACAGCTATAGAAATTATTTACAACTAAAGAGATAACCTAACTAACGGAGTGAGATCCCTGGAAGACCTTGAAAAAGTCTTAGCGTTGGGGAGACTCGAACCGGGATTCTGCTCGCAATCTCATGTAGGAAATGAGTCAAAAAGTAGATTAGCCAGTATATTTCTTCACTGGACCATGGGTCTCCTTATTTCACTGGATAGTTTATAACTCATACTTATTGACTCTGGGTATTAGAGCCTCGCTTGGCTACTGTGAGATTACCAGTCTTCTCACATCTACACACCTGGACGATACAAAACTCCCGTATGAGAAACCATCTGAACCGTCCAAATTCCACTTTTGTTCAAACCCTAGATAATATTTTTCAATTTTTACATCGGAAAATGTTTTATCGGGCAAACTCCAATTGCCTTTCCTTATGACTCATAGTCAACGTAGGTTTTCCAAACATTTTTGGAACTGTACTACCAGCATGCTTTCATATAGTTTTTGACGGTTTGGAGCGACACATCAAGATTAAAATTTTGTTTGATTTTGGCAGCGGAGGTTAAGTTATTAATCGCCTCATGGAGAATTACCCTCTAGTAACAGTGGAAGTTTTATTTTTGGGACTCTCTTATTTTAGACTGGGTTTACTTTGCTTTCAAGCAATATTGAACATTACAAGTCGATCGTTTCAGGTTTTCACCAATTCCAGCACTTGACATGACAAAATACTGACCTGGCTTTTCTCAAATCTATGAGTCCATCTTTTTTCCATTTCTGATAATTAAGATTGAAAGTTAGGAAATATATTTATATATATAGAATAAATTAAATGTAGACAACGATGAAACATTAAAATTACCTTGGTAGTTATTTTGCAACTTTTACCAGGCAAAATCAATTTCCTGGCATACATCGTAAAAATTTTCTAGAGATTGATCGTAGTCAATTTTCTCAAAGTAAACGAACTAAAAGTTCTAGGTATACCAAACTCTCCGACTGAAAATTTCATTGAGATAGGTTCATAATAACACTTGTTATTCACTAGTTTGACCCCAATCTTTAAATTATTTTGAGTATACTGTAACGTCAATCTCGATTCCTAATTTTCTAAAGCTTCCATTTGTTTCTCTATCTACTCAACCTTTCCGGCTATTGTTTGCTATTGACAATTCACTTTTTTGTTTTAACTTCAAATAAGTTGTTGATTATAATCTTCAAATCGTAAAACTGATCCTATTTTTTTCTCTTTGCCAACCCAAGCTTTTTTGTCAAAGGTTTGTGTATCTATACAATTTAGCCCCGATATTTTGTCTACATATCTCGCTAAAGTTCTGTTTTATTCAGTTTTCTTCTATTTCGCCTAAAAAATAAATTTTGTTCATGTTTTCCATTTTTGNGTTGATTATAATCTTCAAATCGTAAAACTGATCCTATTTTTTTCTCTTTGCCAACCCAAGCTTTTTTGTCAAAGCTTTGTGTATCTATACAATTTAGCCCCGATATTTTGTCTACATATCTCACTAAAGTTCTGTTTTATTCAGTTTTCTTCTATTTCGCCTAAAAAATAAATTTTGTTCATGTTTTCCATTTTTGNACTAAAGTTCTGTTTTATTCAGTTTTCTTCTATTTCGCCTAAAAAATAAATTTTGTTCATGTTTTCCATTTTTGCGACCATTTTACGCGTTAGCTAGCTAGTTCTGCCCTCAGCAAAGGTATATCAATATTCTTTAAGTTCTCACACCTATTTGCATTTGTGAGACAAGAACCCTAATGTGAGATACAACGGTTGAACTAAAAAAATACAATTAGAATTTAATATCTATGAGTGTGCACATAGGTGCAAATTGTATCCACTTTAGTTTCAACTATTCCAACCAACATTTCTTGATCTCATGTGTATGATATAAGTATGGAGGCGACAGTAGTAGATTGGAACGCCATGAATATTCATGATGTTAAGACTTTGTTAGCTGGTTAGTTCGATAACACTTACGATATGATGGCAATCGGTGTTCCAGGTTGCTTAAAGTCTGCTTTCCTGTAAAAAACTTAACACATGTTCTTTTAATGCGAAATACATTCTGTGTATTTTCAACTTCAACTATTATAATTGGTAACAATATAAGTGGCTCATAATCTTTCACCCAAGTTGTGTGTGTGTGTTGAAAGTCAGTTACTAATCGTGAATTACAGATTAAAATTTGAAAATAAATTCTTGATGGATAAAATGCTATGTTGACACGTTTCCTTACTTGCGTTGTATTTTTTTCGTTCTTGCCAACTACGGGTATTCTTAATTCATCCTTCTCCTTGTACCTACTCCAGTAATGACTTATATACCAAATCCCAGCATATATATCACGTGTATATGCTGGAAATATAAGCATAACTGCTAAACACACAACTCTTTTCATGTAAAAATTATTCCTTACAAGTGGACAAATATTGTTTCCAGCAGTCCAGGGATTTAAATAATCATGAATTTCGCAAGAATTGTCATTCTTATTGTAATCGAAACCAGGTGTAGAAGCAACAATTGGGTAATAAGGGGAAATGAAATCTAAACGCTCGTAAAAGATGAGATTTGTATAGCAAAAATTAGTATGGTTCAAAAATTCTGTTATATTTATGAAGTCTGTAGGTATGCTGTTTGCTGACTGAAGCTGATATATTAAAATCATTAGTAAATTGTACGAAAGTACCTGATTAACATAATAGTAGCACAAGTATGTTACGCTTTGTTGTTTCGACATTTTTATTAATATTTATTAATAAATTATTTTGAGTAATATGTAGTTTTCAGTAGTTGAAGTCTAGTTCGAACAATTTACTCAAGTATTCAATGATTTTATACTTTGAGTGTTGAATCCTAGCTTTCTAAGGCACCCAAACTTATACATTAAAATCCCCATTTGGTTAATACTTTTATATGTCAGTGTTATGCATATATATAGCTTATTAAATTGGAACAATCCATTTGCATACGATAAATGTNTACTTTTATATGTCAGTGTTATGCATATATATAGCTTATTAAATTGGAACAATCCATTTGCATACGATAAATGTAACCGTCAGTCTACTTATATTTGTTCTATTGCTTCAGCGGAATAAATGCGCTATCCGCTACTTCTTTTATATTAAAGATTCTTTTATATTATGTTGTTGATAGCGCGTCAAGCATTAAAGTGCAATNTACTTTTATATGTCAGTGTTATGCATATATATAGCTTATTAAATTGGAACAATCCATTTGCATACGATAAATGTGACCGTCAGTCTACTTATATTTGTTCTATTGCTTCAGCGGAATAAATGCGCTGNAGGCACCCAAACTTATACATTAAAATCCCCATTTGGTTAATACTTTTATATGTCAGTGTTATGCATATATATAGCTTATTAAATTGGAACAATCCATTTGCATACGATAAATGTGACCGTCAGTCTACTTATATTTGTTCTATTGCTTCAGCGGAATAAATGCGCTGTCCGCTACTTCTTTTATATTAAAGATTCTTTTATATTATGTTGTTGATAGCGCGTCAAGCATTAAAGTGCAATCACTTATCAACCGCTTACTTCGCCGCTTGTCGTCAGAGTAGTGGTGAGTGCCTGTACAGGCAGCCTGAAAATGCCTGTGCCTGTGCCTGTTCCTGCAGGCGTGGGCCAGGCGAGCAGTCAATAATAGAGAAAGTAACAGGCATGGGCCAGGCGGGCGAATTATGCCATGGGCACAGGCCAAGCAGGCATATCCTTTTTTTTTCACAGGCGCCTGTGGCCGCCTATGTTAAGTTTACACAATGTGTGGTCCTATACATTTTTCAGAACCAAAATCTTTTCCATAATTTTCATTTTGTCTCACCACTGCAATACAGTTGTAGTGGAAATACTGTAGAGGGCATGACGCATATGAAGTCATACAACCACAGGCACGGCCGGGCGTACTTTCTCACAGGCACAGGCCAGGCGGGCATGACACATATGAAGTCATACAGGCACAGGCACAGGCGGGCGTACTTTCTCACAGGCACAGGCCAGGCGGGCATGACACATATGAAGTCTTGCAGGCAAATGCACAGGCGGGCATACTTTTTCACAGGCACAGGCCAGGCGGGCATTAGAAAACCTTGCAGGCGCCCACTGCCCAATCTTCCGGCATTTATCCTGCCTTCTTTACATAACATACTAAATACATACTAAGCGGGGTACATATTGCAGCTTTTAGTATGTCTTTATTACCGCCTACAAACATTACAAATTTGGTTTAAGCAGGAAGCTTGAACAGTTGCATTTCTATTGATAATAATCAAATTTGTTTATTACGCTTAGTATTTAAGTTATTTAATAAAAACCAAAACATGTGTTTTTCGGTCCCGCTTTTGAAGTAATGGACAAAAATAGACATCAACTTTAGACAAATGCATTCTAGCCCAACTTATAAGCAAATTTTTCTGTATATTCTCTTATGGATATGCGTTCGAACCTAGAGGGCTTAAGTCGTAAAGTCTACCTCTACTCTACTTCCACCATAATTTTCACTTTAAGTGTAAATGTGGATGTGGGAAACGGCGTCAGAATAACTAGGAATAAGTATAAAACTTAGGTGACGCAGTTTAGGAAGCTAAGGCTCATGTGGTACTACAATGTAATCTAATTTAAGAAATGCCACGATGAAAANGTGACGCAGTTTAGGAAGCTAAGGCTCATGTGGTACTACAATGTAATCTAATTTAAGAAATGCCACGATGAAAAAAAATGGACGCATTTGGTAGTCATTTATGTGACAAAATCCAATTATTTCAATTAATCCTAACACTATTCCCATGGATTTTTTCGGATTCGGATTTCTGAAACATAGGCTTCATTTACGAAGAGCAATAACCATGGCTGGGGTTTGGAAAATATTACAAGAGGAATGGAATAATGTTTCCCAGGATATGGTTTGAAATGTTTACGGTTCATGGAAACAGCGCTTACTGTAATTTAAAGAATCGCATGGATAACACACATTACGCACAAAAAAAAATTTCACGGTTGAAAACTGTTTTGTAGGAATTATTTTGTGTAGCCAAATAAAACAAAAATAACCCTTTGTAATTTGCTTGTTGTCGGCAAAGGCCTATTTTCTTTAACAGTAGATGCAACAACAACAGGTACTATAAGTAGCTTTTATAAGTGTTGTCTATATAGAAGTAGAGGAGCTGTAAGAAGAAAACTTCATTCAGTCTATAATAGAAATTGTAACTATTTCGGCAGCAATGTAGAGGGACATACCGACGTAGGAACACCGCAGTAATTATATAAAATACGTCGGAGTTTCTTTGTTCGCGGTTGATAACTGTGTAAATTAAGTACAAGGAAATTAAAGCTTGCAGTTACTACATGTTCATAAATATATTAGTAATGGAAAAGTCTGGGAAAATGAAACAGAATTGTTATTAATATATAGAGTTTTGATTGCTGAAGTGATTAAAAATTTATTACAGCAATGTTTCGCGAATAATATGAGTCAACATTTCCTCCTTTTACCTTGCTTGAGTTATTATTTTCAAAAACCCAAACCATCAATATGTAAGTCGGATGTGTTTTACGATTGCAATACAATTTTGGTGTGCATACAAAACGAATAATTAGCAAACGAACAGGGATTCTCAGGTTTACATTCCCTAACCACAAGTTATGGGGAACGTTACAACTTTCCGGATTCCACTGGATTGTAACATAACAAACAATTTTTGGGAAGAGTAATAGACTTTTTGCAACTATATGTTATGAAGCTTTTTATTAAATTTATATAGGCAACAACATTCACGAAAGTAGCAAATAAAAATGGTAGTGAACGTTGAAATTAACATATCATGTTCCCTTCTAACATATTAGTAGTATGTACGTGATGGTGTTCCCATAACACTCCCCCTCAAAGCCACCGACCAACACACCGACCAAAGACTTTCCACCGCCCACCGACCTTTCACCCTAAGACCCTAAGACACATTCACCCTAAGACACATTCGCCCACCGACCTTTCACCCTAAGACCCTAAGACACAGTCACCCTAAGACACATTCGCCCTAAGACACATTCACCCTAAGACACATTAGCCCTAAGTCATAACTAAGAAATAATACTGGTGCAATGCAACATTTAATTTTTATTGCCAAATTTCAGAAGTATAATCAGCATTACAAAGTAGTGTATGCTATCAAAACTTTTAATATTTTAATCGAACGTGAATTGATTTAAAATTTACTTCATTACGAATTATTCTTAGTCAATGTAGAAGCTTTGGATATTTGTAAAGGCATCTGCGTCCAAAGTCCTAAATTTATAACTTTTCAGTAATTACTGTACTCTAAGTTGGTCTGCAGGCGCCGTAAGAACTNGTGACGCAGTTTAGGAAGCTAAGGCTCATGTGGTACTACAATGTAATCTAATTTAAGAAATGCCACGATGAAAAGAAAATGGATGCATTTGGTAGTCAGTTATGTGACAAAATCCAATTATTTCAATTAATCCTAACACTAGTCCCATGGATTTTTTCGGATTCGGATTTCTGAAACATAGGCTTCATTTACGAAGAGCAATAACCATGGCTGGGNTGGATTTTTTCGGATTCGGATTTCTGAAACATAGGCTTCATTTACGAAGAGCAATAACCATGGCTGGGGTTTGGCAAATATTACAAGAGGAATGGAATAATGTTTCCCAGGATATGGTTTGAAATGTTTACGGTTCATGGAAACAGCGCTTACTGTGATTTAAAGAATCGCATGGATAACACACATTACGCACAAAAAAAAATTTCACGGTTGAAAACTGTTTTGTAGGAATTATTTTGTGTAGCCAAATAAAACAAAAATAACCCTTTGTAATTTGCTTGTTGTCGGCAAAGGCCTATTTTCTTTAACAGTAGATGCAACAACAACAGGTACTATAAGTAGCTTTTATAAGTGTTGTCTATATAGAAGTAGAGGAGCTGTAAGAAGAAAACTTCATTCAGTCTATAATAGAAATTGTAACTATTTCGGCAGCAATGTAGAGGGACATACCGACGTAGGAACACCGCAGTAATTATATAAAATACGTCGGAGTTTCTTTGTTCGCGGTTGATAACTGTGTAAATTAAGTACAAGGAAATTAAAGCTTGCAGTTACTACATGTTCATAAATATATTAGTAATGGAAAAGTCTGGGAAAATGAAACAGAATTGTTATTAATATATAGAGTTTTGATTGCTGAAGTGATTAAGAATTTATTACACCAATGTTTCGCGAATAATATGACTCAACATTTCCTCCTTTTACCTTGCTTGAGTTATTATTTTCAAAAACCCAAACCATCAATACGTAAGTCGGATGTGTTTTACGATTGCAATACAATTTTGGTGTGCATACAAAACGAATAATTAGCAAACGAACAGGGATTCTCAGGTTTACATTCCCTAACCACCAGTTATGGGGAACGTTATAACTTTCCGGATTCCACTGGATTGTAACATAAGAAACAATTTGTGGGAAGAGTAATAGCCTTTTTACAACTATATGTTATGAAGCTTTTTATTAAATTTATATAGGCAACAACATTGACGAAAGTAGCAAATAAAAATGGTAGTGAACGTTGAAATTAACATATCATGTTCCCTTCTAACATATTATAATAAACCTCCTGTTTACCATGAACCATGACGTATGATCCCTTCAAATTTCTCAGGAACATGAATCATGAACCCTTTAAAATTCCATGAACATGACTCATGATTCAGGGGATAAGGAAGGTACGAACTAATATTATTTATATCTTCAGCTTGGCTAATTTTTAGCACGTCGCGGAGTCCTGATTGGCTTTTTCTTAAAGATTGAGTCATGCTTTCAAGGATAGACTTTGTCTAATGTTTCTTCAGTTCAGAGTGGACACTGTCGATGCCAAAACAATTGAAGAGGCGGTTATTGAATACCCTTCTGATGTGTAGCCTCTAAGGATCGCTGTTGATGCTTGAAACAAGATAAGATATTCCATCTTTTAATTGTCTAATGTCACCTGTTTGAAAAGAAGTGAAATGATTATTTGGATGTGGACATTTCATCCCAGTTAGCATGTCTCTTTTTAATTTTCATATTTTCGTATAAAATGTTTATTTTGTCCCAAATTTATAGATTATAGTATTACTCGTTCACATTCTCCAAATTTGAAAATTTGCGTTGGATGTAAGTTTGTTGCAACGTTCCTAAATTTGGAGGTATGATTCAGTAGAGTTAGTGATATTTTATCACAAAGCACTTGCACTTCCTAATTTCGCATGCCAGTTTGTGCCCCTTAACAAATTATTCAAAGTCACACGCTTACCATGTGAAATGATTCCTGCCATTTCTTTTAAGTGCAATAATTTTGATGTCAGAAAACATTCTACTCAAAGAAATCGGAGTTACGTAAGTGGGACTTACAATGATAATATTTGATGCAATGAATAGGTGAGAATGGTTGTTGCTGGTAGACTGTATTGATTAGCATATGATGGTCGTCACAAAAAAATAGAATGGCAATGGTGAATATAAATGTTTGCATAACATTGTTTGTAAATTGATACGCCTTTTTAAACTTTGCTTTCTCCGTCCGTTGTATGGATATGATGCAGTATTATCCGCGAATTTACCAACAGTTTCAGCAAGTCTGTGGGAGATAATAATTGTTAAACCAAAATTCACGAATAATATTGCACTTTCTCTAGACAACGGACGGAGAAATCAAAGTACAACACGGGCGTTTGGAATTAGGTATAACGAAGTAGGCTACAATCAATAGAAACAAAATCACGTTCGCAACGGAGAGGATTACAACAAAATGAGTTATACACCAATGAGGGATGCAGTAAAGGTGAGGAAAAAGTGATATATAATTGAACTAGACTTTAATGTAAATTCAGTTTATTTGCATAAATAATATATGTCTATACGCTACATAATACACTCAACTTGGATTTTTGGGAGTCGACAAAGTCAGAGTCCAGACTCTGTCTTCTGGCTTTTTGGGAATCGACTCTGACTAGACAGACACGTTACACTAAGTAGAAAACATCGGTTAGAATAATCTACAATAAAATTGTTTTGTTCATTTAAAAATGAGTCGAAAAGGTATGAATGAATTGAAATTCGTGTGATAATATTACTATACTGGCTCAACCCAAAAATTTGAAATGTGTGACGGATGCATTATTACGAGAAAGGGCTTCTCAAAATAAATTAGCCTTACTCTAAAAATTATTCAATTTGCATAATCTTACAATTTAATCGCTTTATGTATCACAAGTTTAGAAATACTGTCTTATTTATACTTCACCTATTCACATGAAATTTTACGGCAACCAGTCTAATAAGTTAAAAAATTTGTTATTTACCCACGCAAAAAAGTTCTTCAAATTTCAATTTCCTCAAAATATACTCAATTAATTTTCGCATACATATAAATTAGTTGTGTTGCGGATAGTATATCCGGCAGGTATGCCGGATATTGGATACCCGGCGTTTTTTGATTGCCGGATATAGGATATTCAGCATGATTGCTTGATTAAAGTCGTATTGCACATAATTTTTATTAAAACTAGATGCGTTTTGATTTATTTCTCGCGAACGTGCAGGAGTAAATTTTTAAAGTCTCTTACACATTTAATATATGCTCCTATATAATAAATCTAATAAAGTTATTGATTCATTTTTTAGGATTTCTGAAAAAATTGTCTAGAAAATTATCCGCGCGGATACCTATAAGTATCCTGTATCCGGCGGATAGTCTACCCGCAAGTTTCAGGCGCCGTATATCCAGTTGCCGGATATCCGCAAAACCTCTAATATAAATATATAAATGTGAATGATAATAATTATTAGACAAAATAAGTTAACTTGACGATGCGTGAACTTTATAACTTTGTGGTAATGTTCTTAATTCTTAAGATTCGTTATGCAGATTATTCTTCTTAAGATAAATTATGCAAAATAAAAGGTTTACTTCAATCCAGTAGAACAGGAAAACAACAGTGAGTATTAACGACAATTAGTTTTGCTATTTTTATACCTGTGACAAATTGGTTTTTCGACTATTATTTAGTAACAACCTTTAAGTAATAGAACGGATTTTTTTTTTCATTTATATTGTTTTCATTTATAAATTCTTGTTTATTGAATGTTAGTATTTGTAATAGTTTCAGCTGTGATAAAATCATACGCTGTAACTCTGGGGCCAGTCCCAGCCGGAATAGGAAATCCGGTTTTAATTTAATCTTAATCTAAACCTTTTTTTAACCAGCTTTGGTTAGCTGTCCCAGGGCAGAATTATGATTTGATTAGAAAAAGCTTAGTTTCAGTTCAGCTTTGTATGTAATCCTTGATTTTTGGCGCGAACTAAAAAAGTTTAAATTTCTATCTGAAGTAGAATAATGTAAGAATTTTTGGTAAGCAAAGTGCATAGCAAAAAAATTTTTTTAAATTTTTTCTAATTCTACATACATACAGGATTAAATTTTTAGCTTTAAGTTAGATTTTCCAACTATACTCTGGGATTGAAACTTCTATTGTCATGTGCAGAGTAAATTAGGATATAATTCGGATTAAAAATTGGCTTCGAGATGGTTTCAAAAATGGTTTAGTTTAAAATTTGCTTTTTATGGTTTATCCGATTCTCTGGGAAAGATGAGTTAAAATCTCGTTAGAATCCGGATTTAAATTTGCTTAGTGCCAGGCTGGGATCGGCCCCTGGTCTGAATTAACCAATTTATAATAACAAATTCATAAGGTTAAAAAATGAAACCAAAACTTAAGTGTGAAAACTATTATCATGTATGTACTGGTTACTCTGATGTTTTGTCTTGTAGTCCCAATTTCATTAATTTGTTTGGTTTGGTGGACTATAGTTGTAATAGGAGCAACGATATTCCAGAAAAAAAAGTTGAGCACTATCGTTCACTCATTTGAAGGAGCAGAAATACTTGTATACAAGAAAATTCAAACAGACTCAGGAATTGTGATAACTATCCCAGTAACAATTAGCGGTATTGTTGACTTGGAGAAATTTAAAATTTCTATTGACTCTTCTCTAATGCAAAAACAAAATGGAAGCCAAACACAAACAACTTATAAGAAATTTCAACAGTATCCAGTATCCTGGATGAGCTATCTTGTCTACTCATGGGAAAATAATTTTGATATTAACCGCCATATTCAAAAACTTGATGAAAGAGTCTTAGAAATTAATTTCGACACTTTTCTAAGGAAAAGGTCACGATTACAATTTCCACCTAAGAGTTCAATGTGGGAAATTATGTTTCTACACAATTGCAATGAAGAAGACAATACTTTGGTAATCATCCGTTTACATACATCATTATGTTTCCGATGGAATGAGTATACTCAAACTCTTGAAAAAATTATGTCCCACTACAAATGTATCCTCAGATATTCCCAAATAAACTAAATTTACAGCAAACACAGAATCTAATACACTCTTTCAGAAAATTAGGAATGCTGCTAACTGTGTTGTTTCTCTCCCACGCAAATTTGCTGCCATGTCAATTAAGTATGAGAACATACCGCTCGGGGATGAAAACTCCAGATGTGAATTATTTGCAAGAACAAAAGGCATTTAATCTAGAGAATTTAAAAATTGCCAAAGCTGCTGCTGGAGTGAGCCTATCTGCAATCATTCTTCACACACATTCCACCGCACTCAGGAAATTTATAATGTAAAAGTTTGGACCAGATAATATGCCAAAAGCTTTATCAGTGGTCCACGTCATCCCAAAGGATGACCACCCAGACAACACTTTGACAAATCACTAGTAAGTTTTTATACTATATCATATATAGGGCTCAAGAGAATATCGCACTGTATGGTACGTGTTGAGTACATTAAGTTTTCATTTGGTGAAGTTTCAGAGTGAAATATTTCCAAGCATGAGGCTTGCGGAAATTTCCCATATGTGACGAATTGTTTTAAAGAATTCATAATTATAGTACTACACTGATTAGAATCACCCTAGTCAAAATATTTAGCCTATTGTAGTTTAATTTTTTGGAACCTGAATCCAATTTCGAAATTAAAAACGATTTTCAAATCTATTCTGCAAGCATTACGTCAGAATTTCCTTAAGTAATGAAATAACACAGGAAGTGTAGACCTCACCAATGGATCCAGTACTCGGGCAAGCCATATTCCGACTTTTGTTGTAACATTCTAAGCACACTAAGGTTTTGTTTCAAATTTAATAATCAGATTAATTTATTAATTTTTGCATTTGGAAGATGGATTCCTGTTAAACTTTTGGCTAAATTATTATGGATTATTAAAATATCATGAACAATGTTCAAATTAGCCATGACCCGATTTGAGACTGGGTTTGCGCTCCTGGATTCGCTGTATTTACAACGTCATTTGATGGCGTGTCTGACCGATTTGTTACAAACTTGGCAAATAGGCAAAACTTCTTAACATTGCTTAAACAAACAGCTTTTAAATTAAAATTGATCTTCATTAATGACTTAGAATTCTGTTATTTCTTTGAGAAACTCTTAATCATACACATTCTATTTTAAAATTTATATTATTAAGTAGTTCGGTCATTAACAAAAATTTAAAACAAATCACATTGATCGCTCCCTTGGGTACGAGTTTCACCCTAACACTACTATGGATAAAAGCTTCGTTCCTATCGGAGTAGCTATCAAGTTGCTATTAAGAAATATTTTTATATTAGCAACAAAAAATATTTTATTTCTATCACAGAAAATCATGCTTAAATTACCATAACAAAATTTAATTTGAAACTTAAAATTATTTTTCAGATTATATCAAGAGTTTAGTTTAAATGCAACAGTGCTACGTATTAAACGTCAAATTGAAATGGTTGTAAACAGATTACAAATTTGATGCAAAAATGAGATATATGTGACAGACAACAAGCTATAGCATTAATGTCTCGTATCTACGTTGTTCGCTGTAAAAAATTACTGGGAAAGGTATGCGAGATGTTTAAGTTGCAAAATTAGTCCACTTGCTTTCTCTGGCAATGAGCATGTGCCATAAGTCTCATCCGTATGCTGTTAAATTATTGGAATTGGGTATATGGATCTTGGTGTTTATGGAACAACAGTAGTGTGTCATATTTATTGACTCAAATTTTCTAAACCACTTTAGAATAGTAGCAAAAATTATCAAAATTTATTATTATTTTCAGTCGCCATGCTCATATGTTTGCAAATTAGTCTAGAAAATAACCTCGCTGAATGTGATGAACAGCTCAAGGCTCCGTATTCAAAGCAAAAGGACGCGATGCAGAAAAAGTTTTACATAAATTGATGAATATCCTTCCAAATTTTATATTTAAGACTCTATTACCAAACATACGTAATCATGTTGGTATTGTAGTAAGCAATATTGCTGGACCATCAGAATATATTTCCATATTTTACTATAAAGTTTTGGATATGAACTTTTTTGTGGGGTGTTTAGACAACCCTTGGATTTTAAAAGTATTTTAAACTATAATGGGAATTAGGGATGTAACGAATACCGGTATTCGGCCTAAAAACGAATAACGAAGCTTCGCTTCGTTCTACAAACGAATAACGAATATTCGGCCGAATATTCGTCCGAATATCTCATACTGTGTAAGTGGGGTATCTATCGAAAGGTCTCAGCCCCAGGATTTGCATTCATGCGTCAGAATTACGTTTTGATGAATACCGCAGATTTTATTTTTAAGAACTTTCTTTAAAGCAAAGTAAGTAAGTTTAATTTAATCTGGTACTCATAGTTGAGTCGAGGCAAATTGTGATGTATGACTCACTTGAGATTAAAGGAACATACAGCACTTATAAATCGCTCTTTTGACATTTTAGAAAATTACTACTAGCAAAATTTCCGTGAAATTTTTTATCAGAAATTTGAGATTCTTTCTTTCTTCCATACCAGAGTCAAGATACCCGAATCCGAACCCCAGCTCCAGCCACCAAAATATTTCCAATCGGAACCAGTCGGAAAATATACAGTACAGTTTGCTTCTATGGTAGAAAGTTTTTTAAAGATTAGCTTGTTTTTTAGGTTCTTTTTTATTATTTTAGTTTATTTTAGTTTTTTCTTAGGTTTGTTTTTTCAGCTTTTTTTTAGGTTTTTGAAGATTTTTTAGATTTGAAGATATGCCAGTTTTTAAGGTCTATTTTTGGTTTTATTTTAGGTTTTTTTAAGGTTTACTTTAGGTTTTTATTTGTTTTTTTTTTAATTTTTTTTAGAATTTTTTAGTAGCATACCTTCAAACCTAAGAAAACCTAAAGAAAACCTTAAAAAAAAACATAAATAAAAACAAAGAAAATCTAAAAAAAAAAAAAAATTAAAAACAAATCTTAAAATCTGGCATACCTTCAAACCTAAAAAACCTAAAAAATAAACCAAGAACAAAAAACATACCTTAAAAACAAACCTAACAAAAAAAATCTTAAAAAAACTCTTTATCTTACAAGCAAACTGTACTGTATATTTTCCTACTGGTTCCGAGAAGTTGGAGTTTGGTGGACGGTGCTGGGATTATGGGAATGGGGTATCTTGACTCTGGTTTCTTCCATTCTGAATTGCTGTTGTCACTGTGACGTTTTAGTTCACTTGGATTCATGTTCAAACTCGCTCATTTCATGTTTGAGATATTCGTCCGAAGCTTCGTCATAAGACCCCAAATACGAATTATCTGTATTCGTCGGAAAAATAGGCCAAATATTCGTTCGGACGAATATTCGTTACATCCCTAATGGGAATATACGAATTGGAATTAGTGGTAAATCTCATGTATTTTTAGACAATAAGCATCTTTTAGCTTTTCGAAATGATTTTGAAATAATGACGGACGAATTTATTAGTTCTTATATTATATAATGTGAGAATTACTTTAATTGGGTAGGCAGGTCTGATAATGCTGTTTTTAAATTTACAAATACTTCTCTGATTTGATTTAGGTCCTATAGAAGCAACCCATTTCCTCGTCCACTAAATGAAAAGTCACAATGTACAGGGTGTATAACATTTTTTTTGCACCCTAGAAAGCATGACGTCATTTTTTCACACTCTTTTGCTGGCAGCAGCATGGGGTGGGAGGAGCTACAATGAAATTGGAGAAAGAGGATGCAAAAAAAGATTAAACACCCTGTATGTAGAGATTTTTATTTGATGGTTGCCTTTCTAGACTCAAAGTAAGACTGACTAGATGTTAATCAACTCTAGCCAGATATTATTAAAGCTGATATTGTTATTAAAGATATTATTAAAGTGTGGTGGCACCATGGATATTTTATGAAACATAATTATACGTACTTCAAAATATACTCCTGTTCCTTGCCGTGTTGACCTAACCGCATACAGTCCAACTAGTATTTTTGGGACGACTGGAAGTTACTTTTGACCCGTGCTATTTGCTGGAGAAAGGGGTGCTCCAAAAATTATTGCCAGTAAGACTTCTTAAAGCAAATTTTTTTGCTTTACAAAGCAAAACATTCTTTTGGGACAATGTACATGAGAAGTTAGGTGTCACAAACGAATGTTCCGAAATTACAATTTTCAAAAAATCGTAACTTTTTTTTCTAGACGTCAGAGAGACTTGATTAAAAAAATTCTCCTCTCTACTTTCGCATAATCTTTCTGAAGCATGTAAACAGTATCATCTAAAAAATTTGCTTTAAGGAGACTTACTGACAATAATTTTTGGAACACCCCTTTCTCCAGCAAATAGCATGGGTCAAAACTAACTTTCAGTCGTCCCAAAAATACTAGTTGGACTGTAGTCTTCTGTTATTTAACCGTATTGTACTCTATTCCATAATATTTCTATATGAATAAAGGGTGATCGGGAAGTAGAGGCACAAATTTCAAACTGACACTGCAGAACAACCAATAAGTATACTAGAATGAAAATTTGTCATTAATATTTACTAACATTTCCCGTTATTTTAAATGTCATAAATTGCCCGCCTGACTTTTTTGAATCCTATTACTCGAAGGTTCTAGTAGGCTTGTCCCATCACCTCTTTTCCTACTTCTTTCGGTGCCTCTTTGGAAATTTTGTCCAAATTAGCTTGAAACCTTGGATGAGTTTTGGTTGTTTGGATAGCTGACAGTATTGGTTTTCGCAAATATTGCAAATTCTTCAATTCCTCTTGCATGTGACATGTTTAAGGGGCTTAGAGACTTGGGTACAAAATAGAAATTTTCTGACTTAGAATGTCTACATCGGTAATGGCGAATTGTGAACATGCCTGCTCAAGCCAAAATAAAACGTCTTCTGATTCGTGATGCTTGTGTATGGAAGAAAGTAATCGTTGCTTCAGACACTCTGAAAGGTAGATTTTTTAGTTCAGGACTCTTCCATAACAAATGACTCTGAAACATTCTCAATTTCGTCAATCTCCTGCCAAACAAGATATTTCCTGCTGAATTTGATGATTTAGGTAAATATTTTTTTATATTCCAACGTAGATTGATCCAAGGCATTCGCAAACTTTGTGCCCAGCAAATGGAAATGGTCAAATATAGCGTAATTTTTGATATCTGTGGCTGAGAAATTTATTTCAAGCAATTTCGAAACTTTGTCTAAGGCTGGTCATCGCTCGCTTCTCCTTATCCTTGACATATTTCAGAGACTGTTTCATGGTCTTAGCCGTAATCCCCAGGTTGTATACTTTGATATCCGGCTTGGTAGACCTCGTCAATTTGACTCGTTTAGTTGCAGTGCGGACAGATGTGTTGGACTGACGATGAAACACTTTCTCCACTTTCTTTAATTATTCTGATGATAGTTTCTCGACACGATGGCCAGGTAGAGGTTTAAAATTAGTCTAAATAGAAGCCTAATACCTCTTAAAAATATAATAAAATATTAGTCTGCTCATACGCTCTGCTAGAAAATTTTGGATGGTGATTTTTTTTTGTCATGGATTGCGAAATTTCTGTAGGAGTGAAAAATACCCGCAGCAAATATCTCATCATTTTTCCTAGACATTTTTGTTAATTCCAGTCACCACAAACAAGACTTCACTTTCATGTACGAAATGCGATTCTGATTCTGTTTCTTATTTTTGGAAGGCAGATTTCATTTCAGGCGACATACATATATCATTATCAAAGTTGTGCCTCTACTTCCCGGACACCCTTTACTTTCCATTTTTAAGATTTGCCTATTTTCGACTGTAAGTTTGACTACTCACAATTCCTGACCCCAATTCTTACTGACTATCGCGTTTGATTAAAATTGTAATTTATGAGCAATTTTCAAACAATTTTATCTTTCAAGAAATCATTCATCAAATTTAAGTGAAGATTCCACAAGTTAATTCCACACACACCATTGGAATTTGGTGCAATACTATCCCAATAGCTGGAATATTTTTCCAACCCCAATTGTAGATGAATTTTATACCGAGGAGCTGGAAAATTTATCCAACCCCTAAAAAAGTGGTTGAAAAATTGCGTTTAGTCTTAGCTTCCTTCGCGGCGTACCGCCCTCTCTATCGCCCGTCGCCCTCCCTACTGCCCGCCGCCCTCCCTACTGTCCACCGCCCTCCCTAATGTCCGCCACTCTCCCTACTGTTCGCCACCTTTCCTATTGCCTGCCGCCCTCCATAATCAACCTAATATATTCGAAAGCTGAAGTTCCTTTGTGCACTCCTACTTAAAAACCATTTTAGTACTTATCCGAGCCTTGGATATAAATGTACTCCTCAATCGGACTGCTTTGCGCCTTACATGCGTCAATCTGATTGTATGTAGAAGTTGAAAACAACATTCCGATATAAATTTTGAAAGCTTTCGTAAGATTTGATAAATATATCTAAAACTCTCAAGTAACATCATAATCCACTTTGGCCTTGAATCGCATTTGTCTTCGGAGGATCAATGGGTTCACACTAGCTCAGATTCAGAATAGGTGTGAAAATTGTAAGCAATATAATATTAATCATATCATATAATACGCAAAGGGTATGATGGAGTAATTCACATTATGTCCAGATTTTTAAAATTGGGTCATTGGATATTTTAAATATATTGTATCAAAATAAAATCACTGATGGTTTTCAAATGTTGATTTTTCTCTAAGAATTTTTCTAACACTTTCTACATCATTGACTAGTAACGAAAAATCATTTTCAAAATTGTAATTTATGAAGAATCATTTGCCGTCATCATCATGTCAAGAAAGAAACAGCGATCTTTCCATTTTGTCAAATGAATCTGAGCCAGTAGAAAGAATTTGCTTTGATAAAATTATCTTAAAATTTGCAAAATTAAATGCAGTAAAAGTCAAAATCTTATGAATTCTCTTGTTCACATTGTAATACCACCCCATAAACATAAAGAAATCTTTGGAATTCTAAACTTTTCAAAACCAAAATCTTCTTTGCAATTCTATTTAAAAGAATTCTTTAAACTTCTTCCATTGTATTCACTGACAACAGTTCTTCAAAAAGAATTATTTGGTAATTAAAAAATAATTCTTAAAAGAAGATTTAAAGAAAAAAATTCTAATCTTTTTGGATGCACATATACTTCATTAAAAATAAGCTCGGACGTTAAGTTTAACCATTGGATGGAACTAGATCAAACTCTTTGTCTTTCACTGGTCACACAACATCTGTTTGTTTTTTCATTCATTTCTTCGTTAAGTTTTAACTTTTAACCAATTAAAACTAAATACTTTTAGTAAAATGTCTTTTAAACGATAAAGTAGCTAAACTTAGAATTGTGCATAAAGAGCTCAAAGATTTTAAAGACGATGAAAGTTTTGTGCCGAAATAAAAAACCCTGCTAACTCAAGTTAAACGAATCAAAAAGTTTAACGAAACCAAAATCAACTGAAGTTAAAAAATGCAAACCTGGCAAATTAGTTCATTTCTCGCTAAAATCGGAGTTAAAAATTCGAACTGAGTTTTTTTCAAATCTTGGCTTCAATAAAGCAACAAATTAATGTCGACGGTTTGCCAATTTATAAAAATAGTTCAAAGCAATTTTGGCCAGTGTTGTGCTACGTAGCAAATACAAAAATAAAGCCATTTGTGACTACTTTTGCATTGTGGTGATCACGTAGTATCACGCCTACGCCGCTAAACTCCTTGACTGGTTTGTGAAAACTTTTGCTTCGTTGTATTGAGAAAGTCAAATGTCATTTGTTAAAAAATTTCGCACATGTTACTTCCGGTATGTCATTTTTGCAAATTTTTGGCAAGCTGTGTGTTAATGTCCATCGGTTGTTGCATTTAGCTAATGATGGCAAAAGTTTCGAAATTTTAGAAAACTTCGATGTATTTAAATATGAAAATCATTTAGGAATAATAAAGAAGTTTGTTCGTTCTACAAATAACCCACTTCAACAGGTGTCAAGAAGTCGGAAGGAAACATCGACTACCGCCTATGATGGTGACAAATGAAAATTATCAACAACATATAACGAAAATTTTGAATTTGCAGAATTCTTCAAACTAGAGTCTGAGAAAATCATCATAAACTGTCCAAAATATTTAGACAGTTTTGTTTTGTCTGATACAAACGAATTATGTCAAGTCACAAAAATCTTGCAAGGTAAGGATACTTCTACTTTTCATCTCATTTGTGACATTTATACGGGAAAGAAATTAAGTGTATTTCTAAAGCCCTGCGACTCGCTGAAAATTGGAATTTTCAAATCTAATCCAACTCAAATTAATCTTGGTGTTAAAATTTTGTATTTCAGGGTCAAGCGCAAGTGCCAAATTTTCCTTAAAGAAGACAGTTTTTTTATGTTTCCACTACTACATGTATCTGGTGGTCAAGCTCCCTAATGAAATTATACAGTGGCCATTGTCCTTTCCACATGGTTCAACGATGGGAAGTGCAGATGGCCAAATACTAAAAATGTTAACTCATTTTTTCGAAAAAAAAAACCTGATAACTCCTGGAAAACTATTTTGCTAAGTTTACTAAATGTTTTGGTAAGTAATATAGAATAAATTTTAACTATTTGACATTACATTTGTAATTTTGGAAAGTTTAGTTAAGGGTTATAGTTACTAAAGTGACCGTTATTTGATTTTGTACGTATAGTCTAAACCTTGTTATAAGTTTGTTCGAGTGCACGGTATACTAAAAGTTTCAAATTTTTTATACTATTTAAAAACTCTTGATGAGGCGAAAAACGCTTTACCAAGAGCAGAGTTTGGATTTGATCTTGAAGACTCAGCTGAACTTGGCACACGTCAAGGAGTTGTTCCCAAGGGTTTTTTGCATGAATCATTTTAATATGAAAATCCAATAAAAAAAAATTTACCCTTGTCTTCTCTTTCCAGAAATTTTTGAACTTACTGAAGTTGGTTTTTTTTAATGATATGGAAAATAAAATTTATAAATAAAATTAATATTTATTTCATAGATAATTTACTAGAGAAGTATAGTTCGATTTGCGAAATCTCAAACACTGACGTAATTAATGTCAATCTGAATGAACACGCTTCTGGTAGTCAGGTCTTATTTATAAATTTTGAACTGTCGAACTCAGGAAGTAGCGACTCACAAATATAATATAATGACCTTAATAGTAGACTGATAAACCTGGAAGCAAAATCTGACGGTAAGTTTTAAATTTTAAAGTGTTGCTATTAAAAATTCATTTTTAATTATTTAAATTTTACAGCAATTTTAGCCAACTAGTCGTTAATAATTTTTGTTGCAGTCCAGGTCAAGTTCCATTAGAAATAGGAAAGTTTTCTGATCTTTTTCTAATACCACTGGTCCTGAACTTCAAAACATTCCATGCACTAAGGGTGCAAAAAATAGTTAAGTCAAGTATTCTTCAGCAAAATTGCATGGACCAAAAAACTTTTTCCCTTGTATTACACTTGTAATATATTTATTTAGTTTTCTTTACTCTACTTCTATAGAAACTAAGAAGGTGGTTTGCAAAGGGAAGTTGCTTCATCCTTATCCCCAGACATAATTCATTCTAATTTTATTAGATAATTGATATATTATAGTTTAATTTCAGTTATAAATCATTTTACTAATATTAATACTTTATTTAGTAAAAAAAAGCTATTTGTTTTCTGAAAGTTTTTTTTTTAAGTATTCTTTCTTAATACTTGAGTATTCTTCAAGAATGCAGCGCTCCATTTAACTTGAAGGATAAAAATGGATTACTATGTCTGCGATAGGAATTCTCTAAAACGAATCCGGAAGAAGTGTTTGAGAATTCCCAAAGTCATCACAAAAAGAAGAAGCATTGTATTACATAAAGTATTCCATAAAGCTTTCTCTATTCTCAATCTGGTAATTACTAAAAATTTTCAGTGTTCTTTAAAATTCTATGCTTTAGAAAGCTCAAGGATTTTTTTTTGCTAAAGGAGCAATAGTATTAGTGTTTTATAAAGCTATGCAGTTATAAATGTTTGACTTTATAATAGATTATGATAAAAAATTATGATCCATGAACGGGCTCGATGTCGGGACAGCTATGCATACCCGTTGTCTAAATTTTATCGGAATTATGAACACAGCATCACCACTTTCGGTCGCATACACAGTTAAATTAAACCAAAGACTTCCAAACGTTTTTGCACCTAAGGAAACTGGCTTAAACTTTGTAGGAGTATGGTTTTATTCTTCTAAGTTTCCTCAAGTTGTAAAATTGAGTAACTCTGGTTACATCCAAAAGCATATGAATACCGATGAATACGGGAGAAAAAAAAATAGGAGTTGCCAATTTTTACACATAAAAATTTAATAAGATACAATAGACTTACTAATAGTCTTACTTCAGATTTATATTAGGTTGTTGTGATCTCGAAAATGTGAGCACTCTTTCATGAACACAAACCAAAGTTTTGATTCCGATCCAAGATCCGAGCTAACAGGTAAAAATAAAAATAAACTCCTAATCTACTGTCCCCTTCACTACTTCGTCAGCCATAATTGAGCCGATAACCATGAAAGTTTTTTTCGTTGTTTGGAGGTAATTCCTATAACAACCGCTTCCACTCGTTCAATGAGAAATTGGTTATGCCCGCCAAATTCATCCGGCTGTTCTCAGCTTTCTCATTATACGTCAAATTTAATTAATAACTTTTATAAAATTTTGGCAAGGAGAGTATTTAATTTTTATCATTTATAGCTTACACACTCAACCTCTGCACATAGTAAATTTTTGGTTGATTAGTTTGCTCTGTGGAGATTTAAATGTTTATAGTGTGCGAGGCTGTTAAAAATTGTATGACTTGCGTTGCGCAAAAATGCATACAGAAGGTGGATACTATTTTATTTGGCCAAATAAAAACAATTCCTAGAAGATAATCTTACGACGATGTTTCGCTTTTGTTTGTTCAATGTGTTCACCATGAGATGCCTTAACCAATAACAAACGGCGTTTCCAAGATTTGTACACTTTTTGTAGCATTTCCTTCGAAACTCCATTCCATTCCTCTTGCAAAATTTTCCAAACCCCGTTCATTGCTTTTGCTTTTCGTGAATGAAGCCTCTGTTTCAAGTAACCGAAACCAAAAAAATCCATCGGACTGGTGTCTGGACTTTTCACAGGAATTTCTGATTTGGGAATGAGTGTCATTCCAAGTCTTTCTTTCAAATTTACGGCGTAAGCCATCGTTTTGTTGGAAGTATGAGAAGGAGCAGTGTCATGATGAATAAAAACTTTATACAGTTCTCCAGGGTACATTGTATTTCACTATTTTCAAGCGAAAATAGTGAAATGGACGTTTGTTTGATGGAGCTTGGCGACAGAGCAGCAGTATTGTCTTAATAGTGGGCAGTTAGTGTGGATGGATGTGATGAGGCACCAACAACAGTAATAACTGATGCAACAACGTATGTTTCTACTCCTCAAAATTTGTATGTATGGCAAGTCGTCTTTGCATCTACAGGAGTTTTCTTCGGAAGTATCTACTCGTTTTAGTCAGAGATAGTATTAGTAATATCGGAAAGATAGTAAAGATAACGGATTCATTGATAATTATCATAAACAGGATATATACTATACCTGGTTTTTCAAAAAATTTTAATTTAAAAAATTCAAAATTGTTGTAAAGTTTTATACTTTTGGGCAAAGTATGGCCGACGTCGTAGAAACCTCCGTCGCCGTATGGCGTCTGGTGTAGAGGATTGGATCTCGCTGCTTTGCCGCTGGCAGCCACATAATCCGGAATAAGTAAACGCATACGTGATATATATGAGAAACGCTCTTAAAGTTTGCCATATATTTAAGAACTGAATGAATGAAAAAAATATTCTCATGTAAAATTGTCTGCGGTAGCATTTGGTTTTTTGTTTAAATTGAACATTACTATAGGAATTACCTCCAAACAACGAAAAAAACTTTCGTGGTTATCGGCTCAATTATGACTGACGAAGTAGTGGAGGGGACAGTACTATCCAATTGTGAAAAAACTATCGATCCCGATCACTGCTGAAGCTCGATCGAGGAATTAATGCACCGTCGAATTTGCATCGAAAGATATTTTATCCGCCCAAGTAACTCTTAAGTGAAGTGTGGAGTGTTTCAGCACATCCAATTCAGTTTAAAATTGTGGGAAATTTATTTATTCAAATGTATATCGCTGTGCTTACTGTTCGAAATAGAAATAATACTGGTGCAATGCAACATTTAATTTTTATTGCCAAATTTCAGAAGTATAATCAGCATTACAAAGTAGTGTATGCTATCAAAACTTTTAATATTTTGATCGAACGTGAATTGATTTAAAATTTACTTTATTACGAATTATTCTTAGTCAATGTAGAAGCTTTGGATATTTGTAAAGGCATCTGGGTCCAAAGTCCTAAATTTATAACTTTTCAGTAATTACTGTACTCTAAGTTGGTCTGCAGGCGCCGTAAGAACTNGGTCCAAAGTCCTAAATTTATAACTTTTCAGTAATTACTGTACTCTAAGTTGGTCTGCAGGCGCCGTAAGAACTCTGGCAACCTGGACCACAGAATTCCGATCCGGTCCCGCAGTATCCACTCCTGCTGCAACATTGTCCAAAAAAGGCGCCTGTGCAAATTTTGCCAGATACCCTAGGTCCGCATTCATAATCATTTGGAGGAACTTTACAAATACAAGGACCATATTCAGCCTGACAGCCGTTTGAACAATATTCATCAGTCATTCCACAGTTTCCATTTCCACTGCAACATTGACCAGCGTACTTGCCAGTGCAGACTTTCCCATCAAAATCCTTTCCACAGTTATAGTCTTCTGCCTGAGAACATAAATCAAAAGTAAATACATATATAATTATAAAAGTAAATCATAATTTGAATTACAATGTGTTCGTAAGCAAAAATTTCCTTTCGTTGTTTTGTCTAATATGTTTTTTTAAAGTAAAGCTATATTTGGAGGTTTGGCTTCAGAGCGTACAGTAATTGGGACCTTATTCATTATAAGATCATTTTTCATATTTACAAATTCAGGTTGATGAATGTGTATTGAGTAGCCATGAGAGGATTGTTAAAATTTGATCTAAAATACTTTGATAAGCTTGCCATATATTTAGCTCGGGTACTCTACCAAGCTTTAGCAATAATGTACATCACACATTCAAAAAATTTTTGGAGATTTATTATCGGCACAGCAACAACAGTCATGATCCTAATCTCTCAACTTTTTCCTACTGCCTAAAGTTAGTGAGTTACGTAGTTGATACGGCTAAAATTCGAATCGTCCGATGCGCCGATGCAGCAGACTATTGAATCGGCTGCGTTTCCTTGCTTGAAAAGCTAATTTTAATTGATTTTAGTTGATATTAAGGCAAATTTTAAGCAAACTTTAAGCAAATTTTACAATGAATTTAATAATCCTTTTTTTGAATCTGCAACTGTATTGGCCAACTATTTATGTCGATGCCGATGCCGATGCCGATGCCGATGCCGATTCAACTTTTATGTCGATGCCGATGCCACGCCGATGCGACTGGACGATCGCATTGGTGGGTCGATGCATCGGGGCAACACTACCTTTTATCAAAAAAGTCGAAATGCAGGTTCATGATCCTAGAGCGAGGAGTCGATAATTTGTCTGCTTGATTCAATTTATGCAACGGAAATTTTTTGAAATAGAAAATATTTATTAAATAGAAATTTAACAATAGAAAGTTTCAAAAAAAGTTTAATTTTTTAGTATTTTTAAAAATCAATATCTTAAGAAACCTGAATCATTTGTTTTCTCAGGTTGGTTTGTTGTTGAGTTTTAACATTGCGGTCCTACTAAGAAAATATTAACCCCTAACTAAAAGTGTCACATTTTCATAAGATGAGCATGTTAACACATAATACTATACATTACATCACCAGGCCTATACTTTAACTTTATGGTTGAATTGAATATGGTTTAAGCAAAATATCTAAAATGAAGAATTCATAAGATTTTCAATTTTTTCATAAATTCTATAACTTCTGGTTTACCAAACTTCCTCACTTATATTGTAGTTGTTGAGAATACAACTTCCGTTACGACAGAACTGTTGCTTTGAAAATAGGTTCAACAGTTAACTTATCAAGAAATAAATCGACTAGAGGTGAGCGCCTGCAAGGTTTTCTAATGCCCGCCTGGTCTGTGCTTGTGCGAAAGTATGCCCGCCTGTGCCTGTGCCTGCAAGACTTCATATTTGTCATGCCCGCCTGGCCTGTGCCTGTGAGAAAGTACACCCGGCCGTGCCTGTGCCTGTATGACTTCATATGTGTCATGCCCCCTACAGTATTTCCACTACAACTTTCCACTACAGTACCACGCCCGTTTTACGCTTCCGCTTCATCTCTTCCTCATCTTTTAGGAGGCCGTTGTCGTGACGTCCTTTCTCATATCTACATGTTTATGGTTTCGCTGAATGTTAGTTGGATGAAAAATCATCCAACGTTCGTTCCAATCCTCTTCTAATTTTGTTGAAGGAAGTATATATTGAAAAAATGAAACTATTCACGAAGTAAAAAGTATCTCTTAGTTCAACTTCTGTTGGAGGAGATGAGGACGAGATGAAGATGAGAAAAAGTGGAAGCATAGATTGTTTTACTCAAACAAACTTTTATCCGATGATCGTCCGAGCAACGACCGGACGATCATCTGATGAAGCATAAATTGAATAATCTGCCGGTCATCAGGCGAAACGCCGGAGGAACAACAGATGCTGCGGAAGTATAAAACGGGCGTCAGTATTTCCACTACAACTGTAGTGCAGTGGTGAGACAAAATTAAAATTATGGAAAAAATTTGGTTCTGAAAAATGCATCGGACCACACATTGTGTGAACTTTACACAGGCGCCTGTAGAAAAAAAAGGATATTCCTGCTTGGCCTGTGCCCATGGCATAATTCGCCCGCCTGGCCCATGCCTGTTACTTTCTCTATTATTGGCTGCCCGCCTGGCCCATGCCTGTTACTTTCTCTATTATTGGCTGCCCGCCTGGCCCATGCCTGTTACTTTCTCTATTATTGGCTGCCCGCCTGGCCCATGCCTGTTACTTTCTCTATTATTGGCTGCCCGCCTGGCCCATGCCTGTTACTTTCTCTATTATTGGCTGCCCGCCTGGCCCATGCCTGTTACTTTCTCTATTATTGGCTGCCCGCCTGGCCCACGCCTGTAGGCTCAGGTTCAGGCACAGGCATTTTCAGGCTGCCTGCACAGGCACTCACCACTAATCGACTCACTCATTAGACTGCTCAAGAGAAAGAGAAATTCATCATTTGATGAGCCGTTTCTCTCAACTCGTTTTTCTTAAAAAGAGTGAGCCTTAATATTACCAAGGCTTATCAAAAAGCAAACAACCGAGTCTAAAAGAGTTCACCTCAGAATCTTACAAATTACTCTCAAATTTCCAGCCCCTGAATTCCATTTAGAGAAGTACTTTCTCAATTCCTAACAATCGAACATTGTCTGGGTCAGTCACGTGTATAACAATGTCGCGATGTCGCAGCAATGGTACTTCGTATTAATTTTTTAGACAGCCGCCTCGAGGCTTTTTGTATTCAAAATTAAAAAAAAAGTATGCTGATGAAGGACAGCATGGGTTAGAGATTTGTCTTATATGCAAAAAAAAAAATTTCGTCACATTTTCTGACGATTTTATAAATTAGTTTATGCAATTCCATAGGAATACGGGAAATTTGAATAGATATCTGAAAAAATTTTTTGGAAAATTTTAATTCTACCCGCGAGTTTTACCATAATATTCTTTCATGGAGTAGAGTGGATATGATAATTGATTTATAATGTTTCCATTTTCGTTTCCGCAGTAAAATCCTTCAGGTTATATATAATTGGAGCAGCATTAAAGCTCGAAGTCACTACAATTTGTTACAAACACGTATGGAACTAGTTAAATGGGAAACAATCCTATTATTTCGAACTGCGTCCATATGGAAACTTACTGTTATGGGCGTGGTGAGTTGTTATTGAAATGATGTTTTCACATATTAAACACGAAGACGAGTAATCGGTGAGGGGATAGGGTACCAAAAACGTTAAAACCATTAACATTGGCGTGGGTAGGGTAAATTTAATACTGAAACTTGAAACTATTATGGATTACTTACACCGAAACTCCAAGCGAATGTAAGGAGAACAACAGCAAATACACATAACCTAGAAACAATAATTAATTTGAACACCAGTAATGCTGAAATCTAAATTCTCGCTCACCTCATTTTCAATTAGTTTTCGTAGTATTTTATCACACAAAGGCATAAAATCGGGTGGTATTTATACACTCAAAAATCAAAGAATTATCTAACAACCATTTAGTACCTGATAATGTCGTTATTACCACTAAATNTGGTATTTATACACTCAAAAATCAAAGAATTATCTAACAACCATTTAGTACCTGATAATGTCGTTATTACCACTACATACATTAGTACATGAGAATCATCTAAAGAAAGTCTACAAATATGCATAATTTGAATAGTTAAACACATGTACAATATTAGTGGTTGTGTGCTTTCTGAATACACTTAGGATGGTTTACAATAGTATCATAGTTTGAAATACAAACTAGAACAAACCGCAGAATCATTAACATAACCATTAACTGTTGATTTCTTACAACTAATAAAAAAAGTGATTAATGAGGGTAAAATTAGTTAGATTTTCAGAAATATGTGGTAAATAGTACGGTTAACAATTTTTAAGCAGAAAAATTAATAAATTACTACAATCATCAGAGCAAGTAGTGCTAAGGTAATAAATATGATTGCCTGTCTTGACAAGTTTGCTAGTTTGTTAAATATTTTTGTGTCAACAGTAACACTTTAGAATAGATTAGCATACCAGGACAAGCCTACTTTATTGGTTTCCAGATAACTTAATGTGAAATAACTTAAATTTGTAGTGCCAAATATATTCACTTAGCAATAGCTTAAGGTGACAATTAGAGATGGAAAATTACAGACACTGTGAAGAAATAGGAGATACTTGAGATGATAGGAATAAAAGACCCAAGAAGTATAAGTGTAGATGATTGATACCTTTTAGATGTGATCGATCTCTGTAGAAATACGGTATGAAAATCCAATTGAAGCAAAGCATAGATACTTGCTTCTCCAATCACATCGAATCTCTAAGTTTTTTGTTGAGTTATAAAATAGCATTCTTACATTAGCATCTTTTTATAATGTTGACAGCAAAAGAAAAGTATTGTGATAGATAATTAGGAAAAATCCTTAGAATATTAACGAAATAAAACTGGTGCTGAATCATAGATATCTTGTGCAAGAATTTACACCAAGCTTGGTTAGAATTGCAGGGAAATTGATTAGAGTATAATTTTATAACTTGGTTGGTAACATTAGAAAAATGCTTGAACTAGAATTGAATCCAGAATGGTGCTGGTGTTGTAAGGAAGAAAATTATAATACAGTGGTTTTAGTTTAATATCACTACCCCTTAATGTCACACTTCGCTTATTGTCACCCTGTTGGCTTTCCCCCGGCTAAACTCCATGCTCTCATGTACTAAATACTCTGCCTATTGTCACACCTCCTATTGTCAACCTCCGCCTATTGTCATCTCATTTGAAGAGAATGTATGGCCCATAACCACACTTTGACGGAAACTTTCGGTTCTCAAGGCCCAGATATACTCGTGTTTGTTTAAATGGTGTGGGCGGTCACAGACCCTTGGGGGAACTGGGGAACTGTTTCATTAACCTATTTGTTCTATTTTACTATGAGATCCTCGATCGTAAAAGTTTATTTTTTTAAAGACTCACCTGCAGTCGCGGGTTTATTCTAACCGCGAGTATGCCAACTTTAGATGGGCACATGGTTAAGATTGAGAAACTTAAAGTTTTAATGATAAACAACATTTGAACTTTGCAAACACGTACCGATAGTTTGGGAGTTTCTGAGAAGATAATATTTCAAAGCCATTTCTCTGGCATATTGCAAAAAAGTTTGCTGATTACTTTAAGAAGTAATTTGCTTTTAGAGTATTCTAAATTCAGGTAATAACTTCAAAAACTGTAAAATAAATCGAAAAAGGTGTTGTATCATACAAGGCTNAATTCAGGTAATAACTTCAAAAACTGTAAAATAAATCGAAAAAGGTGTTGTATCATAAAATGCGCCTCTAAAATCAAGAACTTCGGTTTATGTCACCTAATCTTTGAATTACCAGTCAGTTGACACTATCGGCTGATGTCAACTCCACCTACTGTCAACCGATTTTTTGGCTCCCTCGGAGGTGACATTAAGCTAAAACCACTGTATTCCTAGCCAGAGATCGGAACAATTACAACAACTTTTAATCAATTATATCAATTATAATAACATATTACGTAATTGTAATGGTAAATGGATTACATTTGAACTGATGTAATTATATTGTATTGCATTACACTGGGAATTTTATGTAATTGAAGTAATTGAAGTAACTGAAGTTATTTGTGATCACATTGCAATTGCAATTACACATTTCCAAAGTTCCCATCTATATTGCCATAAATAGTACATTTCCCGCATAATTTTAGTCCATTTTGATTGCGTAATGAAATAAAAAATCCCAAAGTATATGATCAATTTTATTAAAAATATCAAAAAATGACCACTCCAACCATTAATGAATTAACATTGTGTTTTCAATCTCCCAAATCTAATGAACACGGACAACCAAATGCACTTTTTGTACTTGTTTGCACTTCTACTTTATACCCCTGGTGGTCTATCTCATAATTTGAATCTCTACGAATCAAATGAAGACGAATTTTTTGCTTTTTTTGTATTAAAAAAATGTAACAGTTTACCTTAAAATGCATTTCTTCAAGTTTATATAAAATTGTTTGTTAAATTCTTGATAAAAAATGGCAAATGTCTTCCAAAAAGGTAAAAAATTATGGAACAGATTTATAAGAATTGAAGAAAATGTTGAGGACATAAACTTTTTTCCACTAAAAATGATAAGAATCTTCTTAAATAGGTAAAAAGAATCTTGTTAATAATTTTACCATAAATAAAATAAAATCGATGCAGAAGATTTATAAAAAGTATAAAATAATTGCCTATTAACATATTACAATTAGGTTCAAAATTGCAAATCTGATAGGGTGCACATGTTTGCAAAAAGTGATGTTTATTGATGCTGCAAAAACTAATTTTTTATATTTATTGAACTCTTTTTGTTTTTAAAACCTGAAAATCTTTAAACGCCATGAAATTTTCGAAATCAGACTAAAAATAAGATTTGAGATTTGTATGTGCATTTGCTCATTAGCCAGATTTGAGAAAGAATCCTTAGTATCCCCATGATGGGTGAATTTTTAGCGGTACTCGTCGCTTATTGTTCGTCTAGTGTTTCTGCACCAATGCAAAACTTGTTTGGAAAAACAACATCTATCTTGACCTTGATTACAAATTAAATATAATATGCATCAGCATAGTGAAAAAGATATTACAAGTCAAATATGGAATGTAGTGTAAATATAAAACGTGCACTAAGACTTGGAACGAGTTTAAGTAATAGATCTTACTATTAGTTTGGTTGAGAAAAGGGGAAGGAAAGGGACGAGAGAGAAAAAGGATTATTTAAAAATAATTATTTTATCATAATAGATTTGACTATTGGGAGAAGGGAAAGGAATGGACAAAAGACAAGAAGAATTATTTAGAAATAATCATTTTACCATAAAAGTTTTAATGATGTAAGAAACTTTTGACAACTTAGCTAGGGTTAACACTCGCAGGAAAATTATAATAATGAAGACAACGAGCTATAAACTTTTTCAGAAAACCTGTAACAAAAAATGTTTTCTACTTGTNATCAGCATAGTGAAAAAGATATTACAAGTCAAATATGGAATGTAGTGTAAATATAAAACGTGCACTAAGACTTGAAACGAGTTTAAGTAATAGATCTTACTATTAGTTTGGTTGGNAGACTTGGAACGAGTTTAAGTAATAGATCTTACTATTAGTTTGGTTGAGAAAAGGGGAAGGAAAGGGACGAGAGAGAAAAAGGATTATTTAAAAATAATTATTTTATCATAATAGATTTGACTATTGGGAGAAGGGAAAGGAATGGACAAAAGACAAGAAGGATTATTTAGAAATAATCATTTTACCATAAAAGTTTTAATGATGTAAGAAACTTTTGACAACCTAGCTAGGGTTAACACTCGCAGGGAAATTATAATAATGAAGACAACGAGCTATAAACTTTTTCAGAAAACCTGTAACAAAAAATGTTTTCTACTTGTTGATGTCTTCTCGGTCTCTGTGATTCTGTCCATTTTATTTTATTCCTATTTAGTTAGCAGGAATATATTTTCCATTTTTAATCAGAGCAACAGGAGCGAATTTTGATTCATCACTGTACTGAAGTTTAATCAGTATAATTATTACGTTTTACCTTCCGTATCTTTAGGTTTGCTTTGTGATAGTGTAATAAACTGAACTAAACTATAATATTTCTTCCTATTTTGTTAATTGGTTACGAGAAAACACACTTTGACCACATGAAGTAACTAAATTGTGTTATAATCAGCTTCATACATACCATATGCATTCCTTGTGTTAGCATNCAGTATAATTATTACGTTTTACCTTCCGTATCTTTAGGTTTGCTTTGTGATAGTGTAATAAACTGAACTAAACTTATAATATTTCTTCCTATTTTGTTAATTGGTTACGAGAAAGCACACCTTGACCACATGAAGTAACTAAATTGTGTTATAATCAGCTTCATACATACCATATGCATTCCTTGTGTTAGCATGAGTAATTTGAATGACTGATACTACTGATTAGAGTAACATGATCATAAATCATCGACAACTCAAAATTCCATTAGTAGAATTACAGTAAAAGTCATGTGTATCTAAGAGTTGAAGCCGTGAGAGTAAGAATATAAAATAGGGATTGTAGTACTAAAATATTTGCGGTTCTATNTGTGTATCTAAGAGTTGAAGCCGTGAGAGTAAGAATATAAAATAGGGATTGTAGTACTAAAATATTTGCGGTTCTATAGTAAATTGAAATATAAACATTGGCCATTGTCAAGATTGAGTATCGGAGGCACAAGGATGATAATTCTGTGGCGGGGCTGACCCGTCACTNCACATTGGCCATTGTCAAGATTGAGTATCGGAGGCACAAGGATGATAATTCTGTGGCGGGGCTGACCCGTCACTTTGAAATTGACAGGGATTTTCACAAAAATTTGGTTTCTGGTGGGGTATGATCCCATGTCTTGGGTTTTCGATCCCAACGTACAGAGCGTTGCTACAGAGCCGATTTGTGGAATCTTGTCCTCAATCTCAATACAACTCCGAAACTCACATGTGCTTTCCATTAGCACATACCATCTTCTCCTTCCTGGTCATTCATTGCCAGGTACAGAGTCTACCGTTTCATTTATGAGTACAGTAAAGGGGATTAAGTCTTATGCTCAAATTTCCAAAATTATCACATAGAAATACCACTTTTTAGTCTTAAAAAGACGCTTCAGTCATCTCTATGCATATAATAAATATTAATTAGAACATACTGCAAAGTACACAAAAAATTGTAGTAAAATATTAAAAACTTTGGTTTATTTTTTTCGTAAAATTAAAAAAAAAATTAAAGAATTTTAACTTTACCATAAATCGTAATCTGACCAGTTTGCGTTTTGATTCTACAAGATATCAAATTTTATAGAATTGAGAAATTTTGCGAAAACGTTAAATTTTCAATAAAATATCATTGTTTACAGAGGAGTTTTATAATTCGTATAAATCTCATAATTGACGAAGTGAGATTCAGAATGTTTTTGAATAATCTTACGAAATTAAACACCCTAGCTTCGAAAAAATTGATACAAAACAAAGCTTCTCCAGCAAAGTCTATGACTCACATTATTATCCAAGAGTCATTGTCATGGGGAACGTAACTAGGACTGACAGATTTTATTTTGGTATAAACCTAAATCTGATATGTTTATGTATCTTTGGTGAAAACTTCTGATCGTATTACTAATATCTACANGTAAAGGGGATTAAGTCTTATGCTCAAATTTCCAAAATTATCACATAGAAATACCACTTTTTAGTCTTAAAAAGGCGCTTCAGTCATCTCTATGCATATAATAAATATTAATTAGAACATACTGCAAAGTACACAAAAAATTGTAGTAAAAGATTAAAAACTTTGGTTTATTTTTTTCGTAAAATTTAAAAAAAAATTAAAGAATTTTAACTTTACCATAAATCGTAATCTGACCAGNTATGCATATAATAAATATTAATTAGAACATACTGCAAAGTACACAAAAAATTGTAGTAAAATATTAAAAACTTTGGTTTATTTTTTTCGTAAAATTAAAAAAAAAATTAAAGAATTTTAACTTTACCATAAATCGTAATCTGACCAATTTGCGTTTTGATTCTACAAGATATCAAATTTTATAGAATTGAGAAATTTTGCGAAAACGTTAAATTTTCAATAAAATATCATTGTTTACAGAGGAGTTTTATAATTCGTATAAATCTCATAATTGACGAAGTGAGATTCAGAATGTTTTTGAATAATCTTACGAAATTAAACACCCTAGCTTCGAAAAAATTGATACAAAACAAAGCTTCTCCAGCAAAGTCTGACTCACATTATTATCCAAGAGGCATTGTCATGGGGAACGTAACTAGGACTGACAGATTTTATGTTGGTATAAACCTAAATCTGATATGTTTATGTATCTTTGGTGAAAACTTCTGATCGTATTACTAATATCTACANGTTGGTATAAACCTAAATCTGATATGTTTATGTATCTTTGGTGAAAACTTCTGATCGTATTACTAATATCTACAATCTAACTCAAAAAGTAAATAAGATTTGTATTAAAAGTGACCATATTATATTGACTTAAATAGTGTATGACTGAGAATTCATTTTTCGTACATAAGATAGTACAGATTGACTGAATCTTGACATCAATTGACTACAGTGCAAGATACTTTTCTTAGGAAATTGTACTTATTTAACTTGCAAATTTATAACTTTACGCATCCATCCAATCCCTTTTAGTATTGATTAGTGTAACAATACATATTCACCCTTATTTTCATACTTCTTCAAAGATGTGCACCTAACACAAATGGCGAATGCGCATACTTAACAAAATATGAAAATAGACAAATCCCACTCTGATGCAAATATTTGGACAAACTTACCTATACTCAAACAACACAAAGATTTCANGAAAATAGACAAATCCCACTCTGATGCAAATATTTGGACAAACTTACCTATACTCAAACAACACAAAGATTTCAGGCATGCGAAAAGTTTAATACCTACTAAACCAGATTGTCAAATTCCAAAGTCTAAAAAAACATTTNAAGATTTCAGGCATGCGAAAAGTTTAATACCTACTAAACCAGATTGTCAAATTCCAAAGTCTAAAAAAACATTGTTTTCTTCTTTACTGGTTCTAACTAAATTCTAAGTCGTTTGCCACATGTACATTGATATAAGGTACAACTGCTCATGACGATATACTAGACAGAGTAAATCAGTATAATCAGACTTACTTGCATTTATCTTATCATATCATATACTTATGGGTAGTCGATTGATATGAAATTTCATTCTGATTCGAAAAGTAGAGGCAAAAGCCCGTGTACATAATACTTTCTCGTCTGCTTCAAACGATTATACATCACAACAGTCTTTTCTCTGTATTACAATAAAATATATTAGCTGTAGCAATTAGTAACCAAGTAGAGTAATAATGTTACGAATTTTACTTTTTCTAGTTTTAGTAATTAGTACGAGTGAATGTATCAAAATACCTCAAAAACCCTCAACACCTTTGGCTTGGTGGCAAGAGGGTATCATTTACCAAATTTACCCAAGGTCTCATATGGACTCTAATGGTGATGGTATCGGTGATTTAGTTGGTAAACTAAAATTACACTATTAAATCTCTCTTGTTTAAATTTAATATGAGTATGTAAATTTTAATAACAATTGGTAGGTATTGAAAATAAGTTGGACCATTTTGTTGACATTGGAGTGGGTGCAGTTTGGATTTCACCCATTTACAAATCACCCATGAAAGACTTTGGATATGATATTTCCAATTTTACGGATATTGAACCTATTTTTGGTAATATGTCTACTTTCAAATCACTTTCTGATGCACTCAAAGCTAGAGGTATGGATACATTTTTTGATTGGTTAAAACAAAAGTTCAGGTGGGCATTAGTAGAAAAATGTTTATTACAATAATAGGTATAAAGCTCGTGATGGATTTTGTACCAAATCACTCCAGTGACGAACATCCATGGTTCCAATTGTCAGTTAATAGGGTTGAACCATATACAGATTACTACGTGTGGAAAGATGCGAAAGGATTTGACGAAAATGGACAACCAATTGTTCCAAATAATTGGGTGGGTGCACCAATCATCCTGTAATATGAAACAAAAAAAGATTTTTTTTGACATAAATTTTGTACCAATATAGATCAGCGTTTTTGGAGGGTCTGCATGGGAATGGCGTGAAGAACGTCAACAATTCTATCTCCATCAGTTTGTTGTCGAACAACCTGATCTTAATTNAGGATTTGACGAAAATGGACAACCAATTGTTCCAAATAATTGGGTGGGTGCACCAATCATCCTGTAATATGAAAGAAAAAAAGAATTTTTTTGACATAAATTTTGTACCAATATAGATCAGCGTTTTTGGAGGGTCGGCATGGGAATGGCGTGAAGAACGTCAACAATTCTATCTCCATCAGTTTGTTGTCGAACAACCTGATCTTAATTATGAAAATCCAAAAGTCATGATTCAGATGTTAGCGGCTGTAAAATTTTGGTTAGATATGGGAGTTGATGGACTTCGTGTTGATGCTGTGCCACATATGTTTGAAGACCCAGAACTTCGTGATCGTAAGAAACTATTTAATAAATTCAACAATATATAGACCATTTATGGATAAAATTCAAATTCAAATAAAACAAATTTTTTTTAATGTTAGTAGCTAAATTTATTAGTTTAATATACAACGTCACTCATTGTTTACTCTGTTCAGTTTGCACGAGTTTGATTGATTTTTTAAATGACCAATTTGTATTAATTGATTTCTTCGGCAGATGTATCCAATGATAGAGGTATTGAAAACTTTATTGAAATCAGTAAGAATCTAATGCTATCGGAGTGTCTGTATTACAGTTAGGCTGCAAAACTGGATTTTTTGAAAATTATATATATTTTTATGACAAAATGTTACATTATTTTCTACACATTTCCATAAAAATTCTCCTGAATTCATATTATTTCAAAACAATGTCAAAGAATTTCAAAGATATTTATTTTTGTCGTTTAATATTGAAAAATCCTACCAAAATNAAGAATTTCAAAGATATTTATTTTTGTCGTTTAATATTGAAAAATCCTACCAAAATTAATATTCTAATTTGAGAATGACGTATATTTTGATTCATAATTTCTATTCCTTTAGAACTGGAGGATCCAAATCGTCCACCAGAGTCTCGTCCTGATGAATGGAGATACTGGCTTCATACAATGACGTACAACCTCCCAAAAACATTAGACGCTATGGCAGAATTTAGAAAACTGATTGACATTTATTCAGCACTTGATGGACGCGAGCGATGTATGATGGTGGAAGTGACAATGTTGAAACTTGACGAACTCTTTGAATACTATGGTTCCGAGAAACGACCAATTGCTCATTTCCCTTTCAATTTTGAATTTATTAATCGAATCAAGAAAGATTTCAATGCTGATCAGATTCTAGATCTGGTCGATGAGTGGTTCACAAAAATGCCGGAAGGGAAAACCGCAAACTGGCTAGTTGGCAACCACGATAATCATAGAGTCGCTGCAAGATTTGGTGACTATGTCATTGACCCCTTCAACATGATCATCCATCTTCTCCCAGGATCTTCTGTAACATACTACGGGGAAGAAATAGGAATGCAAGACACATGGATCAGTTGGGAGGATACAGTTGACCCCGCTGGGTGCAACGCAGGGCCGGAAAGATACGAACTATTTAGCCGTGACCCCGAACGCACACCGATGCAATGGGATGACACGAAAAACTCTGGATTTTCTACTGCCAACAAGACTTGGCTTCCTATTAACGAAAACTATCCTAATCTTAATGCCAAAGCACAAAGAGGAGTCAACGAAACACATCTTGAAATATACAAGAAAATTTCTCAATTGCGCAAGACTAATACTTGGAAATATGGATCGCTGGAGACAAAAGCCCTATACTCCGGAAAAGTTTTTGCATTCTCAAGGTAACAACGAGAAATACAATCTAGCGTACTGTTATCCGGTTTATGTTTTTATAGTTAACCTTTTTCTTCTTTTTCACTATTTTATATATTTCACAATGCTATTTTTTGTAGGATTTTCAATGCTAATGGATTTATAGTTTTGGCTAACTTTGGCGGAGAAGAACTTGTTATAGATGCCTACAGACAACTTGACGGCATTCCATTGTATGCAACTGTTTATTCACGTAGTTCTGGATTTGTTCCAGAAACAATATTTGTGGGGTAATTGAAACTAGGAGCATATTAGACAGTTGAATTTAATAATAACTTGTTTTTTAAAATTCTCTAGGGACATTGTGGAAACAAAACGAATCACCATTGGTGGGCGACACAGTCTCATTCTTGAGTTTTAAATTTGTTGAATTGTTTACAAAAATATATAAAAATAAATTTAATTTTAAGTAAATTATCTATTACCATTAGTTCTCTTCACCAGAAGTGGCGTCATGAAACAAAATACGACATAATCAAACTTGAAAGCCACTAGTATTCTCTATGATGCTGACTCCAGGGTCACGTATTTCACTTACTCTGACCCTTTTTTAACTATCACTGCTATGTTTTTTAAGAGTCGGGAATAATTTGATCACTGCCTCCTTTGAGATTTTAAAGTATCAGATTCATGACTAGGAATAGATTCACAGGCTTGGGGCTCATGACTCTTTGTCAACATGCGCAAATGAGCATATTCAACTTGTTTTCCTTATTTTTTTCACTTACTTTCACCACTAAATAATTAAAAAATTTTAATTTCAGGGTTTCCTTTCCGATTTTTCATATTTCGTATTACCTTACTCCGGCGCCAGAGTCATGACTTTACAAAAAGTCGAGTCCCAAAAATCAAGGAATCAGAGTCATAACTCCGAGAATTAACCTCGATAGTTTAGAGTCAGAGTCATGACTGTCAGAGTCAGTGATTTTAACTCGAGCAAAACTGATGCTCATTTTATTAGCAATTAAATTAACTGAATGAGGGTGAATCGAGATCGATTGTTGTCACTTTGCTGTATCGTGTAGTAATTTTAGTCTGGCATGACATATAATTGGGAGGAATATTCGGCGTTTTATCTTCATTTAGTTGAAGCATCTAATATTGGCTGTTGCCATATGATAGATTAAATCAAATTACTAAAAATCACCAAAAACCATAGCCAGTCAGAGTTACCACAAATAATGTGAAATGAGAATTGAATGAGAGAGAAATGCACTCANACCAAAAACCATAGCCAGTCAGAGTTACCACAAATAATGTGAAATGAGAATTGAATGAGAGAGAAATGCACTCAGCTAGTTTCAACTCTACTTAAGAATTTAGTATTATTATAATTTGAAATTCATGACAAAGGAGTCTACTTCATGTTCGTCTTATTGTTTAACTTTTGTAGGATTTAGACTAAATACATAGAGTTTCTCAATTATTCTATTTCTCATACAGAAAGTGGATGTTCCAATTGCTTGATTGTGAAATCACCGCAATTGCCTTTTTGCCTGCTGCAATTATCTAAAAAGACTTCTAATCCAAAGACTGGATTTAGGATTTAATCCTCAGAATCATCTAAAAATTCTATCTCGTCCACCATCGATGTTTCCTAATGTATGNAAAAGACTTCTAATCCAAAGACTGGATTTAGGATTTAATCCTCAGAATCATCTAAAAATTCTATCTCGTCCACCAACTCATGTTTCCTAATGTAAAATAATGAATCCGCTGTAATTCTATATTCTCATTTTTCTTTCCTAAGTTACTTCGTCAATTCTGTCAATGGATTANATAATGAATCCGCTGTAATTCTATATTCTCATTTTTCTTTCCTAAGTTACTTCGTCAATTCTGTCAATGGATTACATTTTAATCCAATAGGTTTGCTTATAAATCTCAAAAATTCTCACCTTACAATTTCTCAATTTAACAGAAATTTTCTAATTTCCTTGTACGCATGACTTTTCAAAGGTCATTTGTGTCTAATGGTTTATGCATGTCAACTACTAGACTATTTCCACGAGTCTCTTTAGCTCTATCATGCATTATGCCTATTTATGCCTAAATTACATCTACTAATTCAACCGTTACGATAAGTCGACAGAACTACTTGTGTACATAAATAGTTTGTCACAGACTTTGAGAAATCCTTTCAAACCAAATATCAGCTATTTCAGCGGATATCGGTGTGATCAGTACCGGTTTCGGACATTAACNAGAAATCCTTTCAAACCAAATATCAGCTATTTCAGCGGATATCGGTGTGATCAGTACCGGTTTCGGACATTAACCATGAAAGTAGTTGCTCTAAATCTAAACTGTTTCCGAATATAAACTCTGTTCTCTGCTATATCTGATGCTTAACATAGCTAGATCATCGCTCGACCAAAATATNAGAAATCCTTTCAAACCAAATATCAGCTATTTCAGCGGATATCGGTGTGATCAGTACCGGTTTCGGACATTAACAATGAAAGTAGTTGCTCTAAATCTAAACTATTTCCGAATATAAACTCTGTTCTCTGCTATATCTGATGCTTAACATAGCTAGATCATCGCTCGACCAAAATATTTGTCCTGCCTGTATGTAATACTATGTGTAAGTCTTATAAAATCTTTGCTTAACACTCTTTAGTACTTAAACTAATTAATTTGCATTCAATACTTTTCCTATTTTTGATCAACCGAACTTTTCGAGGAATAGTTGACTGCATATTCTTAAGTTAATTGCCCGTTACCATAAAGTTATTAACTTCATAACCACATAAACCTAAACAAGTTCATTGACCGTTACCATAACTCAATAACTTTTTAATTTCATAAACCAAAACAAGTTTATTGACCGTTACCATCAGTCAATAACTTTCCAACTACATGAACCAAAACAATACTTTAGTAAACGCAGCTACTTTACTTATTCTTACAAGTGCAATACTTGACTTCCTTTGCTTCCAATTCACAAATTCTAAATAATTCAACATAAGACTATACAATTTTATATTTAACTCTATTACCATTGTCATTTTCTACTTTCCGCATAAAACTACATGGGAAACTTAAACTATATTTAAAGTATTATATATTGCTTTTATCTTTACTTTGGCCTTGGTAAGTTCTTCCTCTTTGAAATTCTGAACTTCCCCTACCTCTATGACCATCCTGGCTACCTCTACCTGAAGTACCTGGTTGTGTCTGATTAGCGTTAGGATTATAACCTTGATCAGAAGCTTGATTTGGTATTTTACTTCTGTTTCTTCTAATCTGGAAACTACCTGGGTCTATACTTTGCCAATTGGAGCCTTGACTCTGATTTCCTAAAATTTTTTTCCTTCATTATGACTTTCCTGCTTTTCCCAGGTTTCTCTTCATAGCTAACTAGTGGAGGTAAGGTTGACTGAACCTTATTATAATGATCCTCCGACACTAGATTCGCATGAGTTAACCTGCAAGAATTACACAACTCCTTTGGTGATTTAAAATCGACAGGGCCTAATACTGTCCTTAATCTAGTATGCAAGGCTGACTTAGCTCTAAGAGTCGACTCTTTCGTCGTCTCATTTGGAAAAACAAACTTTGAAAGCCTAATTATGTCATAAATATAAACTCAACGGATTCATGACCTAATTGCTTCCTATTCTGCAAAATTTTCGTACTTTCATTAGAATCAATCCAACTATCATACCTACCAATAAATTCAGCTTTGAACTGAGTCCAGTTCATTTTTGCTGTAACTGTATGATCTGCTCAAGCTATAGATTTCTTAGGTAATATGCCTTTATTCAAAAAGAGAAAGCCTTCTTCTTTACGATTTTAACTGAAATTAGAGTTGAACTTACTCCAAATTTGACATTTTGTAAAGCTTTAGCTATTGATTCTGCTTGTTTATCTACATCAATTGTAGCTGCTTCGTCTATTTTTCGTTGCATACCTGCTACAACCTGTGCTAGCATAGCATCAACCTCAGCTTTTGTGTAGGAAGTCATAACTTGACCTACGTTATCAAAAACTTGGTACTCTATATCGTCTGATATATTTCCTGCCTGATACTCTAAGTTCTGAATACTTAAGTCTTTATTCCATAAACTTCCAGTCTCGGAATCTGGAGACTTAGAATTACNAGTCTAAGTTCTGAATACTTAAGTCTTTATTCCATAAACTTCCAGTCTCGGAATCTGGAGACTTAGAATTACTAATAAGATTAGCCTACTTGACCCTTTACCTGAGCTAACCCTCAATTTTGTCACCTTATCTCCGAATTGACTATTGAGAANTAGGAAGTCATAACTTGACCTACGTTATCAAAAACTTGGTACTCTATATCGTCTGATATATTTCCTGCCTGATACTCTAAGTTCTGAATACTTAAGTCTTTATTCCATAAACTTCCAGTCTCGGAATCTGGAGACTTAGAATTACTAATAAGTATTAGCCTACTTGACCCTTTACCTGAGCTAACCCTCAATTTTGTCACCTTATCTCCGAATTGACTATTGAGAAAGGCTAACTTTTTTAATTCCCTAAGCTGCTTTGTACTTTTGCTCATAAATCTATGACTACAGACTCTGAGTCTGTGTCCCTTTAAATTTTGGACCTTTTTCCCTTTAGTTTTGTAAGTACGAATTTAATTCGTCCTTGTAGTAAAGCCTGCTTCTCTGGTTTTCGAATTGACTAGTCCTAGTCTCGGACTGTCAATTCTATAAAGCCAGCGCCATTGGCTATGCTTTTTTAATTTTTTGTAAGCAATAGGTCAGAACTTTAGAAAAAAAAATCCTATAAAAAACTTTTTTATTTTTACGTCAAAGAAATGTTTCCGGTTTTCGCAAATTAATTATATTAATTAATTTGCAAAATATAATCGCATCGTAGTTTGTCTTACTTGACCTGGGTGACCTTTGGTTGACCCAAGTTACCCTCTCCTCGTTGGTCGGTGGTCACGGCTGACCGACTGATGTCTCGACAGAAAATCCCTCGTCGTGTTTGAAGCTGGAGAGGAACTGATGCATCCGTTCCTCGCTCCAGATTCACAACACTTCCTGACTTTAAGTTTAAATTAAAAAAAAAATTAAAAATCCAAAAAAATTTTCAAAAAAAAACTAAATGGTGCTTATGAGCACCTTTGCCTTCCAAAGTTTGTGAGATGCCGTATGGAGAAGACCACTAGTTGAAATACAAAAATTTCTGCTGAAATTCAACTTTTCTTTTTATAATGAATTTAATCTATACACAAATTACATTTTTAACTAGTTTGATTAAAAACTTATATTATTGTACTGCTTTTAAAGNGAATTTAATCTATACACAAATTACATTTTTAACTAGTTTGATTAAAAACTTATATTATTGTACTGCTTTTAAAGGTACATCGTAAGATTCTTACATTCAATGCAGATTCAGGATGATCACAACACTGGTAATCTCTTTTCGACAAACAACTATCATTAGTAAATTAATCAATGATTATGACTGTTAAAAATTCACTTAAAATTATTCTCTCCATATTGTTCAAGCACCACAAGTGTAACCCAACCCGATGACACGGAGAAATAGAAGCATTCTCGTACCACCGGCATGTGTAGGTTTGAACAGTCAATTCGTCCACATTCTTCATACCCTCTTTCTTCACCACTAACAACCTATTTTTCGGATCGTTACTTTCAGATAGAAAAGTGTTCTTCTACAGAAGACGATTGAACCATGTTTTCCTTACTCTCAATACGCCTCTCATCCTCATTTCTTCTCACTTCTCGAGCTTCAATTTTTCAGGGTTTCAAATTTATGGTTTTGTTTTTGGTTGAAGTGAAGATTGTTTCCAAAAATTAACTTGTAGCTTTGTGTTTCACACCTGAACCTAGACTTTCTTTCTCCAACTCCAGACTTTCTCTCTTCACTTTCCGGCGACACTTCAGCTACTTCCCCGTATTTTTCCTAAAATCTCCAGCCACATTTTTCATCCTCCGTTTGGATACTTCAACCCTTTTGATCTATCATTTTGGTGAGTAACCGCCTTATCTGTCAAGGTATCGCAATACCAATTTTGCTGCACCACCGATTTCAGAACTTTGATGATGATCCACGCCTCGTCACAACCAAAACCCGCAATAGCATTAGCTTTTTTTATTGATGAGCTGTCAAATTCACAACGGAGTTGCCACTGTTATCAAAGTCATTGACGTTTCCATCCATTTTTGTTACAAGATTTAGCTTATTTNCTTCAATTTTTCAGGGTTTCAAATTTATGGTTTTGTTTTTGGTTGAAGTGAAGATTGTTTCCAAAAATTAACTTGTAGCTTTGTGTTTCACACCTGAACCTAGACTTTCTTTCTCCAACTCAGACTTTCTCTCTTCACTTTCCGGCGACACTTCAGCTACTTCCCCGTATTTTTCCTAAAATCTCCAGCCACATTTTTCATCCTCCGTTTGGATACTTCAACCCTTTTGATCTATCATTTTGGTGAGTAACCGCCTTATCTGTCAAGGTATCGCAATACCAATTTTGCTGCACCACCGATTTCAGAACTTTGATGATGATCCACGCCTCGTCACAACCAAAACCCGCAATAGCATTAGCTTTTTTTATTGATGAGCTGTCAAATTCACAACGGAGTTGCCACTGTTATCAAAGTCATTGACGTTTCCATCCATTTTTGTTACAAGATTTAGCTTATTTTTGAGGTGGGCGATCAAAGATTCAAGATTAGGATTGTCAAAAATAATAGTTGGGGCCAAAGTCACACTTGTGCCAACGTAAGCTTGGAGTGTGGTTCTAATTTCAATAGATAAGAGTGAGTCTACACCCAGCGTTGAAAAGCCATCTGTAAGTGAAATATCCTCAAGCGGAAAACCTGTTGCAGTGGCTATAATTTGTACAATGGCCTGCTCAAAATTTTGTGATTCAATAATTTTGGGTACAAACTCATCTTCCATAAGGGTTAGGCATTTCGTTAGAGGAACATGTTTGACAACTGGATGAAAGTATGGGTTTTCTAACGATAACTTTTCAGAGTAGGTCTTCCAATAAATCGGCGTAATTAAAATTTGTGACTCGTCACATTTTGCTAGTTGGTCAAATGCTTCCCAAACATCATCAAAACTAGTAGAAATTAATGTGAAATTGTTTTTCGGATGAATAGCAGCTAGTGCGCAATCATTTTTACTACAAATTCCCAAATTGATACTGATGGCTTTCAGCCCCAGCTGGTGTCGGTGGAGTGTCAAAGAGTCGGGAAAATTGTCTGTTCCTGTGTGGCTGCTATGTCCGTTAGGGCCAAACTTAGTATCTGCAGTAGAAAATAGTACAAAGTGATTTAGATTAAGCTCCAATGTTAGAAAATGAAGATTCCAAGTTTCGAGAATTTTTGAATTAAAAGCTGATTCCCATTTTGTCCCACTTTGCTTGAGGAGTATGGCGTCATTTACAACTGCTCCCAAGTAAAATATGCCATCCAATGGGAACGGTGTGTTTGATATCTGAGAAAGAATGATCTCCAGATTGCGTTTTTCGGCAATATCACATGTGACGACTTTTACGTTTACTCCAGAATGTCGTAGTTTAGTTAACGAAGATTGATCTACAAGAAAATGAATTGATTAACATTATATCCAAAACGAACCAATAAAAATTTATATTTTATCAAAAATATTAGATTTAATTTGATGAAGCGGAAAAATTGAAAGGAATCGAAACACAGCTGACTATTTTTGACAAAAAACATTAAAAATTTCACCTGTGATCGCTTCTCGATTAATTGTGACAAAATGCCGAGCACCTCGTTTAATCATCCAATTGATAAAGCTAAGTCCAATTTCTCCTAACCCATCAGTCACTAAGTATGTGCGGGTTGCAGAAAATCTTGAAGATGACGTCGTAGTATGAATGGTGATAGGTTCAATCCGGAGTACCAATCGGGAATTTCTCGTGATTTTGATTTGCATCTCTTCGTCACCATATTCAAGCTCTTGGATCAATAGTGTACAGGAATGAGCACAGTTGTCCTCGATTTCAACGCCTCGAATTTTTAAATCAGGAAATTCTTCATGAAACCATCTGCGCATGTCCAAAAGTAATGCAAAGAGACAGCTTTGCTTTCTATTGCTGCATGTAACAAATGTTAGATCTTTCTCAATATTTAAGCCTAGTTTCACAACAGAGTGGACCAAGGCAAAGTATTCTAAAATTGTTTTATCTATACAAGTGCACAGATCTGTCAATTCCTCATATGGTAAGTAAATTATTCCTTTCACCGATAATGTCAAGTTTTTAAGTATTGACTGAAGTGCTTTACACATCTCTTCCTTTTCCAAAAAAGACTTATCAGAAGTATCCAAAACTAGAACTGGATTTTTTGTTGTTGTACAGAGTCCAGCTTGGAGTCTAGTAAGGTTTGGGTTCCGTATAGGACCAATGAGAACCCATGGTGCCATGGGCTTATCTTCCTCCCAAGTAATTCCAAAAATTACCGAATTATTCAAAGAAATGGCATAAGTTTTAACAAAGGCATTCTCAGAGTAGAGGGCCAACCATTGGTTGGTTGAAAGGAGGGGATATGCAGAGTCTGCCCTCAACTCGTCACGTCCATTAAATCGCCACCAACCATCCAAAAGGCCAAAAGTGATATCTGCTGCAATATCTGGTTTTGTCTTTTCACATAAAATTAGCATACCACCTGGTCGAAGAAGCTCGGAACTGTACCGAAAAGAGGTTCGGATATGCTCGGTTGCATGTAGGACGTTACTGGCAAGCACTATATCAAATGTCCCTGGCTTGATTCCTTGCGTCTTCGGATCTTTCTCAATGTTGAGAATTTTGAAGGTCATGGATTCACGATATTTTGAAAATTTACTTTTTGCATTTTTGAGGAAATAGTTAGAAATATCTGTGAAGGTGTAAGAAAATGCAATATTACGACGATGAAGCTCTTCAACTAGAATAAGGCTCGTCCCACCTGTACCGCCCTCTACTTCTATAATTTGTATTTCTCGACCAAACTGGTGGAGTTCTCCAACTAGTTCGGCTACTAATCCGTTTGCAAGGAGCGATTCTGGATACTCATTGTATAACTGTTTTGCATTCACTTCAGACCTTGGGGTACCTGGTTGCGGAAAAAGGAGATTAATTGGATCTAATATTCCTGTAAGCACAGCAGCTAAGTTTTGACCACATTTTTCAAGCAAAGCCAACTGTGTCGGTTGTCCCAATTTCCCTCGTATATATTCCATTCTTTTACCAAGACCTTCTATCTCAGTTGCGAAAGTTGTATCAGCACGCACGCTATTTGTCACTAAGTCCTTATAGAACACACCTTTTTGTACCAAGTACAAACAAAGATAATGAAAAAGATAAACTTGGTTTGGGTGAATGTGGAATATTTGAGCCAATTCCTTGACTGATGTCAATATTTTCAAGTTTGATTCATTTATGCCCAATTGTCCAAACGCCTGTATAACGTAGCAATAGGCCAACTCTTCTTTCCAAATAAAATTTTCTTCGGTCATTAATTTCACCCATGGCGCATGCGTGCTAAGTTTCGATTGGAGTTTCTCCGAAACGTCTCGAAGGGAGTCACTTGCATTGTAGGGGACCTTTGCTGACAGTACATATGAAAGACCTCCATAAACCATCCCAATTGTTTCATATCCCGATATTGTTAACTCCATTCTCCAATCATTCTCTGATAACACATGATTGGCCAACCTTGTTTCATTTTGTCCAAAAATCTTCCGCCAACCATCCAGAAGACCATAAGTAATATCAAACGAAACATCCGACGTGTTTTTTTCGGAAACCAAAAGCACACCACCAGGCCGGAGCAGATAGCGACAATTCGTCAATGACTGAGATAAATTTCTGGTTGAATGCAAAAGGTTTGCAGCGATGATAAAGTCAAATTTTCCAAGGTCAAAGTTTTGCTTTTCAGGATTTTCTTCAATATTTAGAATACGATAATCCATGATAGCCCCATATTTTGTAAACTCCATTTTTGCACCTTCGATAAAAAAATTAGAAATGTCTGAGAATACGTAGGAATAAGGGACGTTGAGAGTAGACAGAAGATCCAAAACGACTCGCGTCGTCCCTGCTGTACCACCACCCACTTCACAAATTTGTACTATATTTTTGTTACAAAACGACGGAAGTAGTAGAAATGCTTTTAAAGCATCGGCTAAGATCTGATTGGCTAGTAAAATTTCAGCCGATATGTTGGCATACTTTCTAAAACATGATTTCTTTGATATGGTACATGCAGATGGGAAGAGCAAGGGAATTGGTTTCACGCTACCTTGTAGAACTTCGACAACATTATTCCCACACCGTTGTAGCAACGAGAGTATCATTTTTATTTCAGGAAATGGGAAATTATGTTGAATAATTGCGCAAAGTTGGTCAATTTTGATATCCAACTCATGTGCCGATGGGAATGGTGTAGTTGACAAATGCCACTTATTCTTTCCTTCAAAAGTCAAATATCCTTTTACTTGAAGCAAATGGAGAAAGTGTTCAAGAATTGTCAATGGCAGGCTTTCAGTACGAACTCTGAGCCTAGATCTAATTCCTTCAAATTCAACGCCTTCTTCTGACTGGTCGTTCATTAGTTCGGATAACCCTTCTCGGACCAATGATTGCAACAGGAGAGAGAAACTATATTCCTCAATCAGTGGGTGTGAGTCTTGCAAGTACAACAGCCTTTTGTATTTACTCGTATTTGATTTTAGCTCTTCCTTAATTTGGTCCATGATGATGTCAAGCGAATTGGCACTTTTTCTTCTCAATTGCTGTGTAAATTCCTTTACTTTCCAAACATTTTTGTACAACCTACCGTTCAAATTTGAAGAAGTATTTTTACTATATAAATTTGCATTTATAGATGACGGTGGCAACATTAAGCGGTTATGAGGGACTCCTCCCAAGAGTTTTGTATTTTCATCTTGATCACTATTATCTTTAACAGCACCTAGCCAGCAACGCATTCGTTGGAAGGGATATGTAGGTAAATCACACTTTTTCCAACCAAAAGACTCTAAATTGTTATAAACTGGTGTGAGGCCCATCTCGTACAGGCATCCTAAACACTTTAAAAGAGACGACCAGTTGGCTTCATTTGGTCGAAGAGTGGGTAGAAGTGTCACTTGATTGGTCGTATCTTGAAAATGTTCACCAACGAACGGAAGTAAAACTGGTGTTGGACCAACTTCTACAAAAACAGTGAATGCTAGTGCCCTCACCACTTCCAATGCTTCTGTAAACTTAACGGGTTTAATTGTATGTTCAGCCCAGTGCCATCCATCTATTACACCCTTCACTTCTTGTCCTAATGATGTTGAAATCCATATGTATTTTGGATGGTTATATACTGATTTAGAGGCCAACCACCAAAGTTCTTCTCTGATTGGTGTAAAGAGGTGTGAGTGGTAAGCATAAGAGGATAATAGAAGAGATGTGCTAATATGCTCTAGCCCTAAATCTTTGATATATGATGCAAATTTTTGTAGAGCCACGGTAGTTCCTGAGACTACTGTCTGGGTTTCACTGTTCAACGCGGAAATTTCTACCATTTTGATCAAGTTAGCACCTACTACTAAATTTTTAGTTTTTGATGCATTAGTACTAACGACCATCATTCCACCACCTGAAGCAATTTTCGATTCAATTAATTCACTTCGCCCAACTACTAATTCAAGAGTGTCAGACAAACTCATAACACCAGCAAAACAGGCAGCTACATACTCTCCAAGACTGTGCCCAATCACAACGTCGGGTTCTATACCGAGTGTCAACAGTAGTCTGGCACAGGCATACTCTATTGTGAAAATAGCCACATGACTTATCATCACACTATTCATGTCAGATGCAAGCGTAGGGTCGAAGATGTAGGCTTGGAGAGGATGGTTTCCTAGGCGACCACCTACTATATTGGCGCAAGCATCAACGACTTCGCGGAAAGTTTTTTGAGATTCATACAACTCCTTCCCCATTGACGGATATGCACTGCCTTGTCCAGCAAACAAGAAAACAGGATTAGGCTGCTTTTGATTGGTTGTAATTGTCGTTTCAGTTAGTGACCTATTCAACATAGCTATTATCGCTTGTTTGTTGCTGCCAACAAATGCCTTTCGAATTGGAAAGTGAAATCTACTACAAACTGAGGAAGCGGCAATATCTAAAATGTTATCGCTGGTTTGTTCTAAGTAGTTTTTGTATTTTTGAAGTAAATTTTTGAATGCAGTTGGAGACTTCGCAGAAATTGCCATCAGGTACGCAGAGCGCGATGCCGGCCCATCAAACGATTGAGTGTGATCCGGAGTCCTGTTTGGCTCTTCAACAATTACGGATACATTTGTGCCACTAAGGCCAAATGAATTCAACATGGCTCTACGAGGATTCGAATGTTTCCGTCTTCTCCATTTTTCTCGCTCAAGTGCAATACGGAAGAATGATGAATCCGGTATCATCTCACTCAGCTTATGAAAATTCCGATGAGGGGGAATTGTACGATGTTCCATGCAAAGTATCACCTTGATTAGTCCTGTGATTGCAAATCAAAATTAAAACTTCGAAAATTGATCACAGAAAATTAGTGAAAATATACCATAAATCACAGATGGTAAATATTAATCAATCGCTACATATCACTTGACAACTATCTATCTAAATTTTCATCTATACAAAAGTAAATATAATTGATATTTATAATATTTAGTTTTTCTTGCGATATGTCAATTTTAATCAGTGTTTCTTACTGATTATGAAATTTCATTTCAAAATATTTTTATAAACTTTTCTCTGAATATTGCATAATACTTCTCATTTTCAGATTATGTTCAAATACAGTGGTATTCCTTTTCAAGTGTTTCAATTATTTTACGTGAACTCTGTAATTCAAGACTAAACAGGATACAGACGTAAATCATCACAACAGATAATTGAATGTGTTGGTATATTGTTTGGTTCATATATCCTCTGTGTAACTGTTCCATATCAGTTCAACAGAGTGTTGTAGTTGAAAATCAAATTATTTGCGTGATGAGATTGATGTATTTGATGAATAATCGAGTGATACTCCTAGCCATTTTGCATATAAATTTTTTGTCAGAATTAATAAATTTCTCGTAATTATACATTTAACTCCAGTCTGTCAGACTACTTTTTATGTAAACAGTGGAATGATCTCCATGATAATCCAGTAAATGCTCCATAAACCGAATCTAACAGCGAAGGGATAGGGTGATACTAATGTAACCTATCGCAAATTACAGTTGCTAATCATTCACTGTAACGGCATGTCACTTCAATAATAGGAATAATGTTTGTAAATTAAATCACTCACTTATAATACAAACTGACCTTAAATAACTTTATTATATTTTCCGTATGATGTTGACATAAAATGAACCATAATGTGAACTGAAGTGAACAAAAATAAGGTACATGCCATATTTTTATATAAGTTATGATGGAGAAAGGTAAGCATTTCTCCGTGTGCTGGAAGTATTTAGTTTCTTTCGTTTAGCTTCATTAGATATTTCCTTCTGATTACGAGTGATATCATTTTGTCAAATGAATGAAAAAGTGTGTAAGTCAACCACGCTCAAATTGAGAAATTTAATCTTCGAAACTTCGATCGAAGACATCGTCGAAGATTGCCAAGAAAATTCGAAGATCGAAGTTTTGATATTTCTAAGACTTCCACCGAAGTCTTCGAGTTTTCAAAGCTTCGCAACACCTCTAGTACAGCATGCACTACTTTAATCCGGGCCGTAAAAAGTCGCTTTCATCAAAAAAAGTTTGAGACAGCAAATAAATAGCGCGAAATACAAAAGTTGGAGGGAATGAAGTTAGCGTGTGTTTGAGAAAACATTCCTTTGCAAAAAATAATTATTTAACAAGAGCAGTGTGTTTTATCTCTGCGTGATCTCGTCTTTGGTTGTACACTTTATCAAGAGACTTATTGATGGAATGTAAATTTTAAAGTTTGGTAACCCTGAAAGCAACTTGATTATGTCAGTAATAGAAATAAGTTAACTTATACAACAATACCCTACTGTCTCATATTTGATGACTATTTTCACAGTATTTATCACTGAAAAACTTTATTGTGGAATATATGACTATATATACGACTAAATTTGACAACATACCTGCAATTCCAGATGAGGCTTCAGTATGACCGATGTTTACTTTCACACAACCCAAAACCAATGGTTGTTGTCGATTCCCAAAAACACCGCGGAGGGAATTAATTTCAATACAGTCACCCAAAGGGGTTCCACTTCCATGACCTTCCACCAGGTCGATGTCATTCGGATCCAAACCCGCGTTAGTCAAGACTTCCAACATAAGTTTTTCCTGAGAAGTTCCATTTGGAGCAGTAAAGCCGCTACTGGCACCATCTTGGTTTGATGCAATCCCAACAATAGATGCAAAAATCCTATCACCGTTTTTAACAGCCTTGGATGCTTTCTTAAGAACAACTACGCCTACACCCTCTCCGCGTGCGTAGCCATCAGCCCCATGGTCATAGCTCCTACAGCGACCTCTAGGGGACAAAAACCTACCAGCGCACAAATGAACTGTAGTCCTTGGTGAAAGTATTAAGTTACTACCACCCACAACAGCCATATCGGACTCTCCTCTTTGTAGATTTCTTACGGCTAGGTGTAGGGCAACGAGCGATGAAGAACAAGCCGTGTCTATGCTTATTGAAGTACCTTCGAGGCCGAAGAAATGAGAAATACGACCTGATGCAGTTGCATTTATATTTCCGCTAATGATGTAGGCATTAAATGCTTTCAAATCTCCGCTATCTTGGGCTTTCGTCAGAATCTCATTATAGTCTGTACCAATGATTCCTACAAATACCGATGTTCTCGAACCCCTTAGTGTAGCCGCAGAGATTCCTGCTCTTTCAAATGCCTCCCAAGTAACCTGAAAGAGAATAAAAATTCCATTGTTGTTACATACTATACCAAATGGGATTCAAAGTCATTGGACACTATTAAAACACATTCTCCGTACTGTATCTTCAGACCTATTCTATTCGATTAATTAATAAATAGTTATCATGTCGAACCGAGTGTTATAATATATGATATTTCCGCTTACTTGCGTTTGTCTCTCGATGGCTAGTGAACTTTATGGAATGTTATGACTATTTATCTTCAACCAAGTAGTTGCTGAGATAAAAACGTTTAAAAAATTATTTAATCCTTTTAACATTTAAATATAAGTGGATCTATTTTTTTTTAATTTTCACCCTTCGAATGGTTAATTGCATTCTTCAAAATGAAAATTGGACCTTGGTTATTTACTTTTGACAGTTGAACAGAAGTTGCACAATGGAATATGTTGCCTCTAGTGTTCTCCATGACTCCCAGTTTGGCCGGAGTAAGAGTCATTGACTCTGGGAGTCATGACTCTGACTCTCTAAATGTTAGGAGTCGACTCTCGGAGTAATGACTCTGACTCCTTGAATTTTGGGAGTCGACTCTGAGTCAGAGTCAGAGTCATGACTCTCGACTCCGAAGTCACATAATACAAAAATGGAAAATCGGGTAGGACAAGATAAAATTAAAATTTTCTATACCTTTAGTCAAGTTTCCTTGACAATAAGAAACTAAAATAGCCACTTTCATCAGGCTAAATAAATAATTCATAACTTTTTTTAAATATTTCTTTGTAAAAATAACGATCGAAATAATATTTTCATGTAAATTTTGTTTGCTGCTCCATTGCCATACCTTGGGTCTGGATGTCGACCAACATTCATGAAAAAAATTTGTAATTAAAAAAAAATTACGACATATGTTGTAACCTGATGAAAGTTTATTTTTAAGTTTCTTTTTGTGAAGGAATCTTGCGTTAAGTTATAAAAGTAGGTGAGAAAAAAAAGTTAAAAAAATAGTCCCAAATGCCCATGTGCGCATGTTTCAAAAGAGTCATGACTTCCAGACTTGAGAGTCATGACTCTGACTCCCAAAACCCTTGGAGTCAGAGTCATCAAATGACTCCCGACTCCCAAAAACCCTGGGAGTCAAAGTCATGAGAGTCAGAGTCATACTCAGAGTCATGGAGAACACTAGTTGCCTCACTCAACAAATCAATTTTTGTAAGACTCAATTTGTCAAGTATCTGGAGTGCGTATTTTCCCTCCTTAACATACGACGTGAGATTGAAATAAATTTCAAAAAGTTAATCGTCTCAGTATTTGCATCAAATTTTGTAAAGTTTATTTTGTAGTTTATGAAGATAGTAGGGGTCTACCTTTTTAGTTTCACACTTTCACAGATGCCTTTATTGCACAATTTTATGTTGAAGCGCGCATGAGTGTGAAGCCACAACGGGTGAGACCTCTATACAATTCACACTTGAAAATATTTCAACTCTTTCTGTACTAGTGTGCAAAAGTGTGAAGAGGAATCGGGTGAGCNACTATTTGCATCAAATTTTGTAAAGTTTATTTTGTAGTTTATGAAGATAGTAGGAGTCTACCTTTTTAGTTTCACACTTTCACAGATGACTTTATTGCACAATTTTATGTTGAAGCGCGCATGAGTGTGAAGCCACAACGGGTGAGACCTCTATACAATTCACACTTGAAAATATTTCAACTCTTTCTGTACTAGTGTGCAAAAGTGTGAAGAGGAATCGGGTGAGCCCTAGTTTTGAAGTAACTTCTACTTGAGTTTTAGTAATTAAATTATTTAGTAAAAAGTTATTTAGTTATTTACTATTATTTAGTAAAAAGTTATTTGCAACATATTTGAGGATGCTTTGCACGATTTGGACGATCTTGGTTCTGCTGATGAGTCAAAGGAAGATAAAATTTACCTGAATTTAATTGAGGTTGAGCAGGTAATTTTGTTTTAAATGATTTTTGTCGTTAATCAAAATCTTGAAAACAATTGAAACGAAAATCTGAAGTTTTGAATCACGTTTTAAATAGACGGAGTATGAGAAGTGTAAACAAGTGTGAAAAAAATTATTTGATCACTTTCACACTTTCACACTTTGTCCCGCTACGGAGTCTCATTGGCAAGTTTTGAATTTCGGGGCGTGTTTTCACACTTTTGTAAAGACTTCTGTGAAAGTGTGAAAGTGCTCAAGTATGAAATTTTTTCGGGTGAGACCTGTTTTTCTGCACTTCTGTAATTGGTTCTTTACACTTTCTGAGGAGGAGTTTCGCACTTCTCCTTCACACTTCTGTGAAAGTGTGAAAGTGTGAAAGTGTGAAAGTGTGCAATATGAAAAGGTAGACCCCTAGTGTTTTCTAACCTATACCTGACTTCTGAATGCCAGAGAAAAAAATGGTTGCTGAAAGTGACTTGTGTTACTAAATGAAGCTATTTTCGTATGAGTAGTTTTGTAGCTTATAAAGAAAACGTTCATAATGACCTTTCCTCACCTCGGAATGTAAAAAAAATTAGATGTCTAAAGTTATTTGTTAGTTTCCAATTTGAAGATTTTCAAATCGCAAAGTAACAGTCGACGTTAGTAATTTAAGTAATCCGTAACTTTCTTTATTGAAATAAAATTTTTGTCAAAATTACCGTATAGATTATTTGATTTCAATGACAACAGAAACAGTCAATACAAATTCATTGTTTCAATTCCTAATTGTCTTAACAATTAAGCATGTGCTAGCACCCAACTTTTCCGCTAAGTGAAAATATATAATATTAGTATAACATAATCTGTGGTAATAAATTCAAGGAGGTTTGAATACAAAGTGAATTATATAATGGCGAGTGTACATGTGCCAGTACACAATATTTCTGCTTCTTGATTATTAACAATATCGTGGAGATCCGATCAACCTGAATTCTCAGATTTTGANTCGAAGATTTTCAAATCGCAAAGTAACAATCGACGTTAGTAATTTAAGTAATCAGTAACTTTCTTTATTGAAATAAAATTTTTGTCAAAATTACCGTATAGATTATTTGATTTCAATGACAACAGAAACAGTCAATACAAATTCATTGTTTCAATTCCTAATTGTCTTAACAATTAAGCATGTGCTAGCACCCAACTTTTCCGCTAAGTGAAAATATATAATATTAGTATAACATAATCTGTGGTAATAAATTCAAGGAGGTTTGAATACAAAGTGAATTATATAATGGCGAGTGTACATGTGCCAGTACACAATATTTCTGCTTCTTGATTATTAACAATATCGTGGAGATCCGATCAACCTGAATTCTCAGATTTTGAGCAATCCAGGGAATTCAGGATTGTATAGGGAAAAACAATTTTTTTAATATATTTGCAAACATATTCCAAATTTTGTAAATATTATAATTTACATATAGAAAACTAATTAAATAACTTTCTTACATATGTACGTAAATATTTTCAGATCTTTCCTTTTTCGACAGTTTTCGTAACTTTCTTAAGGATTAATAATCCCTAATAAACCCTATTCTNAGGGAATTCAGGATTGTATAGGGAAAAACAATTTTTTTAATATATTTGCAAACATATTCCAAATTTTGTAAATATTATATATTTACATATAGAAAACTAATTAAATAACTTTCTTACATATGTACGTAAATATTTTCAGATCTTTCCTTTTTCGACAGTTTTCGTAACTTTCTTAAGGATTAATAATTCCTAATAAACCCTATTCTATTTATTTATTTATTATAATTAACCCTATTCCGGGATGCTTCAGCCTTTCTCATAGCGTAACTCGGGACGACCCATCTTTTGTGGCATCTCGAAGTATCGCAAGATCAACTTTTACATTTTAATACATAAATAATGTATGACATTCCGGAAAGAAGTATTTTTCAAAATTATTAATGTCGCAAACGAATAAATTTTTCTTGCAAATTTCCTTAATACAGCAAAAGTCCGACCCTTTGGCACAGAAGTCCGGAAAAATTCGAAAAAATGTTCAACGACTTTTTTAGAGTTCCAACGAAGGGTATTTATCGGCCACTAGCCGAAGATAGAAGCTCAGNAGTCGGGACGACCCATCTTTTGTGGCACCTCGAAGTATCGCAAGATCAAGTTTTACATTTTAACACATAAATAATGTATGACATTCCGGAAAGAAGTATTTTTCAAAATTATTAATGTCGCAAACGAATAAATTTTTCTTGCAAATTTCCTTAGCAAAAGTCCGACCCTTTGGCACAGAAGTCCGGAAAAATTCGAAAAATGTTCAACGACTTTTTTAGAGTTCCAACGAAGGGTATTTATCGGCCACTAGCCGAAGATAGAAGCTCAGGCTTCGGCAATTGCACATGCGCCGAAGGTTCGGCCGAATGTTTTGATNAGGCTTCGGCACTTGCACATGCGCCGAAGGTTCGGCCGAATGTTTTGATATAGGGTATCAATCGAAAGGTAATTCTGATAGGAATTGAATTCTGCATTAAAATTGTGACATTTGTTTACTCGATTTTCAATAACAATTTTAAAAGTTAAAAATGAGTTCATTAACAGTATAAATTTTATTCTAAAGCAAATCTTGAGCAAGCTTATTTAGGGTTTGGATTTTAGATCGATAAAAAAATTCCAGTATTAATATTGAGACGGGGCAGGCACCAGTGAAATAATTAAATTATAATTATAAAGAAAATTTGTTAAAATTATGCTGCGAGCCAAGACTCGCAGTCTTTGTTAATTTAATTTAATTTACAATTATGGTAGTTGTATGGATGAGGACGACAGGGAAGGTTTTTGATTGGTTCAAACTCCTCATGCAGTTCCAACAAAAGGGACTGCATGAGGAGTTTTTGGTGTCTTTTTCAGTTTGTCTTTTGTTGAGACCACAAGTTGGTCTGATTTTTTGACTAAAATAAAAAGTTGAATCCTGTCTTGGTATTGTGTGTCGGAGTCGTCATTCGTCATTTTGTAGAAGTCCGGGAGTCTCGGGTCAGTCATCAATAGTAGTCCAGGTTAGTCCGAAATTCGGATTATTAGGTTTTGTTTAGTCTGTTGTCCCTTGGGCAAGGGCAACAGACAATTTTGACATAGTGAGGAGTGGGTGGTGCTGTCTGTCTGCCATAGTCCTGTCAGGAGACAGGACAGACAGAGTATCAAATTGCCACAATATTTAAAGTTGAGACGAAAAATATTGTGGTGAAGAAAAGAAAATTCCTCACCATGCTGAGGGGAAACTCGATTTCTTTTCGTTTCATAAATATTCCCAGCCTCTAAAAATAATCGTTCATTTGAAATAGTACTTGCAAGAGAGGACAACAATATTTTCATTATACGAGTCAAAAGAGAATAAATTGGAGAGTGCAATTTCTACCATACTAAAGAATGTTCTTTCTGAAAGAAAAGCATTGGTTGGGTAGCCAAATAAGGTATTGATTTCACTTTCGGTTTTAGCTTTCCATTCAGTTGATAAGTCAACAGGTTAAGAATTGCCACCGCTCAGCTCCGAGAAGCAGTTTCAAAATGGACTATGAGTTTGTTGAGAAATGTCAACTTCAGTATCTGTCGCCATATTCGATTGACCTTGAGTTTCATTGTCGTTTGGATTTTGAACTTTTTCCAGTCAGTTTTTAATTTCCTCCACCAAATATGATTTGATTTCTTCTTTTTTATGCGTAAGGAAAAAATTAAGTTTAAAGCGGGGGTCGAGAAATGTGGCCATCGTGAAATCCAGATTATTAAAAATGTGATCAAATCTGGTTTTGATACTCTGAAGAAGTGTAGCTTTCATCGTTCCGACTCATTGGTGTAGAGTATTATTTTTTTCTAGGTAACGATTAACGGTCGCAACGGCTGGGATCACTGGGATCACTCCGGAAATAGTAGATTTTGAGTTACTGATTATTTTAGAAATCTCCTCAAAAGGTTTCAAAAGTGAGAGTGTTGAGCTTACAAGGGATCATTGGTTAGTAGTTAGTTTTTGAAGATCAGATTTCTCCAAATAAAGCAAGAGAGCTTCTTTTTGTTTTAAAATTGATTCCAGGAGATAATAAGATGAATTCCAGCGGGTTGAAACATCTTGCACCAATTTTTCAGTGTTAAAACCAAGCCGAGATTGAATTTCTTCGAGCTTTGAAGTTGCTAATGGGGAGTGATTAAATGTCCCACAACTTTTTTGCAAATTGCTAACATGTCGTTTACTGCTCTTTGGGATGAAATGGCGTCTTTGATTACGAATTGAAGAGGATGAAGAAAACACGGTGCATTTGGAAAGTTTGAAATTCTCGTGGCTTTTAAAATTTTACTACCTATTTCACTTCTGGAAGGCAAGTGAAACGAAATATAATACTTAAATCAAATTCTAAGAGTATTTTTTTGCATACGCTAAAGACTAGACCTTTTCGATTGAGACCACACATCAACATCTTCGGCCGAATGTCCGGCCGAATGTCTTTGGCCGAAGCTTCGGTAGAACTCTAGATTTTTTAAGATTTTGATTATTTTACCTCTAGCATGAGTCTTTGTTGAGGATCCATGAAGTCTGCCTCCTTGCCTTTGATACCAAAAAACATATGGTCGAAGTCAGCAACATTTTGAAGTAAGTACGCATGTCTGGTGTACATCTTCCCGGGAGTTTTCATTTCTGCATCATAAAATTCATCAACAAGCCATCTGGAGGGAGGAATTTCAATTCTGGCTTCTTGACCTTGTGAAATTAATTCCCAATATGATTCTGGGTCTACTGCCGTCCCACCAAATCGACAACTAAGTCCAATGATTACAATTGGCTCATTTTCAGAATTTGAACTGCTGTTAAACTCGAATTCATTGAGTTGATTTCCAACATCCATTGACATATTATACGTTGATGACGCAAGTTTTGACTTAACTAAGGTCAAAATATGATCAGATAGCAATGAGATGCTGGGATAGTCAAAAGGAAAAGTAGGAGCGATACCAATTCCAAGTTTTGTTTGAAGTAAATTATGAATTTCAATACAAAGGAGTGAATCCACACCGAGGTCAATGAATCCAACAGCGGGGTCAATGAACTCATTTTGTTTACCTAGTGCACTTGCGACAACTTTTCTTACAATCTCCTCCATTGTCTGCTTTTGCTTTGATTCTGGAAGGATACTCAGGGTAGATATGAGCTCGCTCATTGTTTGGTTTCTGTCTAAAGATGGTGCTGAATGAGCAAATTCAATTGAGAATTCTATATCACCCCACCATGACCTTGTGTTGATGTTTTTTTCACTAAGACTCCATTCACAGTTACGCGGCAAAATTGTCAACTGAAGTTCCTCATTGTATAAAATTTGATCAAAGGTTGCCCATCCTAAACCATTACGAGCCATTTCTTTGTCTATGTAAATTAACCTCCATCCCAATGAATTGACATAACTTCCTACCGATAGGGCATTTGAGTTGGCCGATGTAGTTAAAAATGTTGAGCAATGGATTAGTACAAATGATGTCTCTGTGCAAGCCTCGTAAAGTCGTTCCAATTCCTCCAGCTTTTTTTCAAAAACAAAATCAGATGCTTCCAATATATAATATATTTGATCATACTGCTCTCCTATGGAGATTGAAGACAAGATATCCTCTCCAATTCTTACTCGACCAATAGGTATTGCTGTTGTTATCAAGTCACNTATGGAGATTGAAGACAAGATATCCTCTCCAATTCTTACTCGACCAATAGGTATTGCTGTTGTTATCAAGTCACATATTTTCTCACTATGCTCAATTTGCATGTTAACTGAAGTGCTGAATAGGGAAATATTTGACACGGGTTTCTGGCAAAAATATTCAACCAATTCAACGCCAAGGTCAGAGTAAATCTCACCAACTACTGCGCNTATGGAGATTGAAGACAAGATATCCTCTCCAATTCTTACTCGACCAATAGGTATTGCTGTTGTTATCAAGTCACTTATTTTCTCACTATGCTCAATTTGCATGTTAACTGAAGTGCTGAATAGGGAAATATGGGACACGGGTTTCTGGCAAAAATATTCAACCAATTCAACGCCAAGGTCAGAGTAAATCTCACCAACTACTGCGCATACTCTACTAGTATTTTCTTTTGTTGCAGATATATTATTTTTTACCATCCTTAGATTAAAGTAGGAACTGTCTCTTATGGCACTGAATTCTTCACTTCTTGCTTCAATTCTCTCTAAAACTTTCATGAATGAGAAATATGAGTCGTCCAAGTCGACTCCAAAAAGTGGTAAATCAGGAAACACTAGTTGAGTAGTTTCGACCAATCCCCAAAGTGAGCCACTTGTGCGTTGCGATTGCGTAAACTGATTCTCTACAGTTAAGCTCTTTACATTTTGACATGTTTGTGTAAAGAAAACCAGTTTCGATTGGTTTGAGAGCGAAGAAAGTGTTTCAGCGAAACTAGTAAAGTTATTGTACATGATAAATTCTGAGTTAAAGTACAAGCAATCGACAATGTATAGTCCAGTTATTTGGATGGTATCAGAACCAATGAGATGAGAGATTTGGCTTCTTGTAGTTTCGACAGATTCAAAACGAATAGTTGTCATTTTGTTGAAATTTTCAATTTTTGTTGAATGTTTAGGAAGCACAGTGAACATTTTCTCCTCATTTGTCACTTTGTCGAAAATTTCAATTTCCGGTGGACGTTTAGGAAGCACAAGGATCACTTTCTCCTCATTTTCTAGTAATTCTTTGAGTATATTTTGTGTCTTGTTGTACTCCAGATGTCCCATAACTACAAAAACTGTTTCTATTGGAGGTGGTGCGCTTTGTGCAACAATAATCCCAATGCTCCCTAAATCCATTACACTTACGGAAGGGAATCCGCACTGTTTCAAAAGTTCCCTCCATTTCCTCTGCGTTAGCAGTGGGTAGTTGAGGCGCCAAGGGTCAGATCCAATAAATTTCCACCAACCCTCCAAAAGTCCAAATGTAACATCCACTGCAGGATCTTCGACAATTTTTTCAACCAATAAGAAAAATCCATTTGTTTTCAAAACTTTCTTCACATTCAAAACGGCTTGCATAATATTTTTGGCTGTATGAATAGCATTAGATGCAAGAATAATATCATAAGAAAATGGTTTGAAGGTTTGCGCCACTGGATCCTCGTCAATGTCAAAAATTTTATATTCTAAAATTCCTCGACCTCCAATCAGTTCACGTTCAGCTTTTCTTAGGAACCAATGAGAAACATCTGTGAATGTATAGGTAAACCGTCGATGGGTTGACCTTAATGATTCAAGAACATGATGTGTAGTTCCGCCTGTACCGGCTCCAATTTCCAAAATTTTGGGTGACCATCCTATTGGTTGTCGCTTCAAAAATTCAGTTAGGACTTCTTGCAGGCAAAAATTTGATAGTAAAACTTCCGGAGAGTCTCGATAAATATCGGCTGCTGTGACTGAAGTTTCGCGACTGTGTTCTGGTGGGAAAAGTAGTGTAACTGGAGTTATTTGACCAGTGAAAATTTCTGGTAAAACTTCACCGGTTTGTTGGATCAATCGAAAAAGTGAACATTCTGAAACCTCGGAATTTTGAATTTCCCTAGTCGCTTTAATAATTTCTGCTCTCAGAAACTGATTTATGCTTTCTTCACTTTGAAGTTGATTGATTCCTTGAGTTTCAAATTTGTTTAAGAAATAGGTAATTAAATGTCGCTGAATTTTTATTATACTATGTTGTTCAAATATTTCATCAATGTTTGTTGCTCTTGCGTTGCCCCATTTCAAGCTTTCGGCTAATCCACATTTATGTATTGCGAGAAGAATGTATTTTTCCGCCAAATTTTGAAGTAGATGATAGTCTCGTTGCATCAACCAAAATTGTTCATAAAGTGGTGACCTTTTTATATCTTGGGTAATAAAGTCAAAAAAACTCAAGTCATAATGAATATTCGTCTTAGAGACGAAACTTTTTTTCTTCCAAATTGGCTTATAAATGATGGTATTAGATGTCGTGTTAACATTTGAAGTTGTTACCGTCAATTTTCCAATACGTCCAACCACGTTACCACGAGAATCTAAAAATTTTAAATTCAACTTTTTTGGACCTTCTATCGACTCATAATTTGTTGGTAGGGTTTCTCCTAATATCAAAATTAATTCATCCGTCGTTTTCCATGTCAAATAATTAATGCTGAGTGGTAATACATGATGACCGTCTTTGGCAAAGACTGAATCCAAAAGTTTGTCCATTACAGACAATACCGAAACACCATGTACGACTTGTAAGGAGAAATTTTGGCCATTTGTCCAAAATACACCTACTTCATTGAGTGGAAGCTTTATTTCTCCCACCTAAAATTTAAACAGAAATCAACACATTATGGGTCTACCTTTTTAGTTTAACACTTTCACAGACGACTTTATTGAACACTTTTATGTTGATGCGCGCATGAGTGTGAAGCTACAGCGGATGAGACCTTATACAATTCACACTTGAAAATATTTCAAGTCTTTCTGTACTAGTGTGCAAAAGTGTGAGGTGGAATCGGGTGAGCTCTAGTTTTGAAGTAGTAGTAATTAAATAATCCAAATGAGAAAACAATCAAATAAGCTAAATTTTCAAAATTTCATTTTGAAGGGTTATTTAATTTTGTGAAGGCACTACACAGTTTTGAGACACGTTTTAAATTGACGGAGAATTAGAAGTTCAACTCTTTCTGTACTAGTGTGCAAAAGTGTGAAGAGGAATCGGGTGTGCCCTAGTTTTGAAGTAACTTCTACTTGAGTTTTAGTAATTAAATTATTTAGTAAAGTTATTTAGTTATTTACTATTATTTAGTAATTAAATTATTTAGTAAAGTTATTTAGTTATTTACTATTATTTAGTAAAATATTATTTGCAATATAATTTGAGGATGCTTTGCACGATTTGGAGGATCTTGGTTCTGCTAATGAGTCAAAGGAAGATGAAATTTACCTGAATTTAATTGAGGTTGAGCAGGTAATTTTGTTTCAAATGATTTTTGTCGTTAATCAAAATCTTGAAAACAATTGAAACGAAAATCTGAAGTTTTGAATCACGTTTTAAATTGACGGAGAATTAGAAGTTCAACTCTTTCTGTACTAGTGTGCAAAAGTGTGAAGAGGAATCGGGTGTGCCCTAGTTTTGAAGTAACTTCTACTTGAGTTTTAGTAATTAAATTATTTAGTAAAGTTATTTAGTTATTTACNAAGTAACTTCTACTTGAGTTTTAGTAATTAAATTATTTAGTAAAGTTATTTAGTTATTTACTATTATTTAGTAATTAAATTATTTAGTAAAGTTATTTAGTTATTTACTATTATTTAGTAAAATATTATTTGCAATATATTTGAGGATGCTTTGCACGATTTGGAGGATCTTGGTTCTGCTAATGAGTCAAAGGAAGATGAAATTTACCTGAATTTAATTGAGGTTGAGCAGGTAATTTTGTTTCAAATGATTTTTGTCGTTAATCAAAATCTTGAAAACAATTGAAACGAAAATCTGAAGTTTTGAATCACGTTTTAAATTGATGGAGAATTAGAAGTGTAAACAAGTGTGAAAAAAATTATCTGATTACTTTCACACTTTCACACTTTGTCCCACTGTGGAGTCTCATTGACAAATTTTGAATTTTGGGGCGTGTTTTCACACTTTTGTGAAGACTTCTGTGAAAGTGTGAAAGTGCTCAAGTATGAAATTGTTTTGGGTGAGACCTGTTTTTCTGCGCTTCTGTAATTGGTTCTTTACACTTTCTGGGGAGGAGTTTCGCACTTCTCCTTCACATTTCTGTGAAAGGGTGAAAGAGTGCAATATGAAAAAGTAGACTCCTACTTATGGTATAAAAATGTTTTAATTTTACGCCCTATGTAAATGTACACCGGAGGTCAGAATTTACTACGCATGGTGAAAGTCTTAACTAAAAAAGGTATGCAGAAAAAATGAGAGAGAAGAGAACCCTCGATCTCATTCTGCTGCTCAATTTCCCTCCAGAGATTTACGCGCCTAAACTTATCTTACTGATGTAACTGCAGCAGAATCAAAATACCCGATTCTGAACCCCAGCACTGACCACAAAAATACACGACCCTACCAAAAAAATACGCGACAAAGCTAACCCTCGAAAACAATTATGGCGAAGGACAGAGCATTTCGATTATAAGATTTGAAGTGTTACTCACGATATCATCCATACCAGAATCCAAACAATAAATAATAAATGAATGTGTTTGTTCACTCGTCCCATGGCTCAAGGATTGTTGAATGCCCTTCTGGCCCCATGCTTAACTAGGAATAAGTCACAAGCGTTTTGAATAGGGATGACTACCGTTCGACAAATGTTTCTGTCTACCGCCCATGCGAAGCTTAGTGAAAAAAAAATTCTAAACCGTGATAATTAAACACACTTTGACTGATTGATACTGGTGCTGCCGTACCACACATTCCCCACCTTATGATTGTATACCATTCTCGACCGCATAACTGCCGAGCTGTGTTTCCATGTTGGTTTAGAACCCGGAGAGCCCCAAACCATCCTTGAGCCATGGGGCGAGCAAATACACACCATCTTTCCGCGTTGTTAATATTATTTTGTTTGACATGGGCGGTAGACATATGGATTTCATGGTCACTAACACCAAACATTCTAAGCGAACTGGTTTTTTCCTCTGCACAATGGTTTCCGAGGGTATTTTATAAGGAGGGTCTTCGTCGTGTATTTTTGATGTCGGGTCGGGTGCCTTAGTGACCGGTGTTGGGGTTCCGAGTAGGGTATTTTTAATGTTTTAGTTTGAATTGTGGCTATTATTGTTCAATTACTGGATGTCAATTTCTGAATTCTGGATTCAAGCACTCGTCGTTCTTCCTGGAATTATTTATTATTTAAAAACTTCTAGCAGTTCAACTACGAAAGGCTTCATTGTATCTTTTCATCAAGTTTGGAGGAAAATCGCACTGGTAAAAAATTGATTCCAAAATTGTTGGCAAAGCTTAATTGCGCAATACCTATTTTTTCGCAATTATTTGTCTAACCTAAAGACTGAATTATCTAAATCCAATCCCAAATTGGGATTGGATTAATGATGTAAATCATAACCCAAAAAAATTTTTATGCAAAAGTTGCTCAGAATGAAAATCTGAACAACTTTTCCAAATAACAATTTTCTCTATGGTGACCCATTCAGGTCAAGTCAGGTCAAAGGTCAGGTCAATTTACACTGTACTTATGGGTGGGGGGAAGGTAAAATTTTCTAAGTGTTTTTTTGGAAAGTGAAATGTAAATTGACCTGGCTTTTGACCTGAGTGTGTTACCGCAGAGAAAATTGTTATTTGGAGAAGTTGTGCAGATTTTCATTCTGAACAACTTTTGTATAAGAATTTCTTTGGGTTATAATGAAACCCAAAATCAAAATTTTGGACTTCGAAAATTTTCAAATTTTTTTTTTTTTCAAAAAAATTTCAGAATCGCTTTAGAATGTCCTGAAACTGATTTCTGTGCGAAAAAAGAAACAAAGTCAGAAATTTAAGAATTAAATTCATGTAAAACTACGACAATCAAATAAGGTTTGGGTTAGGTTAGTTTTCGTTACAAATACATCCGTCATTCGGTGCACAATTCTAAATTTTTTTATAAAAATGTGTTTATGGTTAGAAAACTTTCACCATGCGTAGTAAATTCTGAACTCCAGTGTATATGCAGACCATGTATCAGTATGAAAGAATTTTGTGCATTCCACTCATAGCTGTCCCTCTAGACAATATTGCCAATCTAATTGGCTTCATCTTTTATTATCTTGTTAGTAAACTCCGCACACTGATGGATGTTTATCTCTGAACCTAGAAAGAATTTTACTGCAACCAATTAACTTTACATTTACCTCAATAATGTCTATATTTTATGTGGCGAAGTTGTGCAACAAATGCGTAGTCTAGCAGATTTTTCATTGTGTTCTTAGAAATTTTTACATTGGAAAACTTGTACATAAGAACTCTGCGTTTATGTTTACACAAAATCATAAGAAATAAGTTTAAAATTTTTAATTACAAACGTCGACTTAGCCGATTTTCATTCTCTAGTTTCGTTCGTTTCTGTAAAAGATTTAAAAATCGAATAAGCTACACAAACGACAATGTGATCATTGGAAGTGACGTGGCACATAATGTCTAAAAATTTTACCAAATTGTTAAATTTTTGATTGTCGTCCATGGTTTATGGACTAACAAAATTATTAGCTACCTGGTTTGTTATTGATGAAATTTCTATTGTTTCATCGTGTTGAGTACAAGATGTTCCAATAGCCCGTCCAACTAACTTCCACATTTCTTCTTCATATATAGAAATGGTGATGATACACTCTGAGGAGCCTTCGCTCCGAGGCATTACTCTCGCCTCCACTTTTACTTCTTTCTCCACATTTGTATAATTTTGGAAGTCGAACATGATATCCACGAGCTCAACATCCATCCCACCTTTGTATTTCATAGCTTCTGTCATCATAACTTCCAACATAGTACTCAAGGACTGCACTTTTCGTATAGTTTGTGAAATAATTAAAGGGGAAGTCATATGTGCAGAAATTTGTGGTTTGACATGCTTCTGACCGCCTTCAAATTCTTCTGACAAACATAACTCACTTTGAAATAAGTAGTTGGGCATATTTGTTTTTTCATTATCACTAGGACTTTCCAATAAGTTGTAGTCAACATCATGACCCATCATATAAAGTTGAGATAGAGATTTAAGAAACACTGCCCAATTTGGATCTTTAGCAGTGATACTTGGTAGCCAAACTGCACCATCACCATCATAGAATTTGCAAAAGAGGGATCGTGGAGCAATTTCTATGAATACATCCTGGGATTCAGGTAACACTGCCGAAAAAGTAGCAAGGGCATCCATGAATCTTACTGGATATATCAAGTGGTCAACCCAGTATTGAGCAGTGAAGGAAGAATGCATTTCACAACCTTTCATACCTAAAAATTAGATATAATAATTCATTGAAATCCAAAATTAATGAAGTCTGAAGAAATTTATTTAGACAACATTTGTATCAATGACCTGAAATATAGCGAATGCGAGGTAGTCGGTAAGAAATGTTGGCGCAGCTAAGGAGAGATGGTATCAGATTATTAATTGCTTTTGTATGGTACGCATGTCTGTAGTTCATAATGTGACACTTTATACCGGACTGATCCAAATATTTTTTCAATAATTTCAAATTATTGACAGTTCCGCCAACAGTGGTTTGATTAGCTGCGTTGATGCATGCAATCGATAAGTTCAGATGTTTGAATTCTCTAAGTACTGTTTCTAATGCGGTCATGTTTGTCTCAACTGCCATCACACTACCTATAAAAATGTACAAAGTGCCAATTTGCCAAATTAAGATATATAGTCAAACTTTGATGTTGGATACTTTTTTGACTAGCCAAATTGCAAATAAAAAATTATATTGAAAAAAAAAGTTTAATTTCCATGCAAGGCATTAAGGAAGAATCCCAGGCATTTCAGCCTCGATGATACTTATCCAATATTAGTGTTCCGCATGGCTCAGCTTCGGCGTAAGCCAGAGCCACTGGCTCAATGAGCCATGGCTCATGGCTCACCCGAGTGGTGAGCCAGCTTATGAGCCATGGCTCTGGCTCCGCACTTTTGTTGAGCTGGCTCATGAGCCAGAGCCATGGCTCATGGCTCAACATAAAAAATTTTTTCCAATTAATATGCACATTTTGCTAAAAGTGAGAATGACCTAGTGAGAATAAGCCAATACAAATCATAATTATGAACTGGCTAAAGGCTAATTGACTTTCAGTGACTAAAAATTCCAAAAATTAAAAAAAAAGTTTTTGTTTGGAAGAAAAAAAATGAAAATTTAGGGGAAAAGTTGAGCAATTGAGCCATGGCTCACAAGTTTTGTTGATCTGGCTCATAAGCCATGGCTCTGGCTCAAAATTACTATATGAGCCAGAGCCACGCACTGGCTCTGGCTCAGAAATTTTTGTGAGCCAGCTCGAGCCAGAGCCAGAGCCAGAGGCAGAGCCATTGAGCCAGAGCCATGCGAGACACTATCCAATATATCAATTGTGGGAAGGAAAGTGCCCATGCCTGATGGGCAGGGAAAGGGAATGAGCCATGTGGCGGAGGGGCGGTTTTACCGCCATAGCAGTAAGGTATGATATACTAGAAGTAGCGTCTCTGCTTCCAGATGTAGTGGACGCTATATCTAGCAGCTCTGCTGCTAGAAGCAGTGTGGCTGCTACTTCTAGGTGCATTGCTCCTACTTCTAGGGGCTTGCAGTGTTGCCTACCTTTCGTAGTATATTTTTGAATTTAGCTATAAAAATTCGTTATAAAAAATTTAAATAAGAAAATAATAATCAATTAATTGTAAAGCAAATGAGGGAATAGTTCTACAGTGAAAGAAAAGAAGTTGTAACAATTGAAATGCATAGAAAATAATCTCTTTAAGGTTAATACGGCTAATTTCAATAAATAAGATGTTGCCAGCGCCAATGTCGCTAGATCTAGGAGCAGCCCCTAGATATAGGAGCTGCTCCTATATCTACGTGCTTAAGCTGCCACATTTAGCAGCAGAGACCCTAGATTTAGCAACTTCAATTTTCAATTATTTTTCTAAAATCGGGTATCAATTACTCTTTACCGAGCTTTATATCAGTCGAAAGACTAGCATAAGCTATTTAATTCAAAAAAAATTAACCGGAAATGTTGAACTACGTAATTTAAAGACACATTTTATTGAATAACTCAGCCCTGCCACGACGAAATTTTTTTCGGCGCGGTGAAAAGTTGCTAAATTTGATTTACTATCGCTTAAAAATAGTAGCTTAACTCGTCAAGAAGATATATGTTCGAGCTGTTGAAAATAAGTTTAGAGCTGCTAGATCTAGCAGCACCAAGACGCTAGATCTAGCTGCTGGTGCTAGGTTTAGCAGCTTCGCTGCTAGATTTAGCAGCTCAGCCCCTACATCTAGAGTCTGAGCTGCTAAATCTAGCAGCCGGCTCCAATATCTAGTGGACGCTAGATCAAGTTGCGGGCTGCTACTTCTAGTGTAACAGGATATACTGCATAGTAGATCAGGATCTCGGGCTGGTTGGATCATTCTCCTCACAATAGTTTTTTTTATAATTTTATTTATAGTTTTTTGTTTATTTTTATGAACAGTCAGTGGGAGGAAACACTGCAGAACTTGTCGTTCGTCGGCATGACGTAGCATACAGAACTTAGTCTTTTAGCATACAGAATTCTGTATATTATACCATACAGATCTCTGTATGCTAGAAAACAGAGTTCTGTAGTGTTTCCTCCCACTGATTATAGTAATTGGCGAAGATAATTACTATAATTAAATTAACTATACTTGTGATTTGTCTTTTGTCCCACGGACGGACTTGTTTCCATTGGTTCTTTTGTCCCACGGAGGGACGTCATTGTTTAGTGTATTATGTACCCCACCGGGCTATAGGAGAGCAACCAGGGACAGTAAAAGCCATCCCTGTCACCTGACACTAGCGTAACAGGTATTCTCAAGCCAAAAATTATTTAGCCTTCAAAATGTCGGACGTGCAAGCAAGAGCGTAACAACTCCTGGTTAGTAAAAAAAAGAATGTAAAGGTAATCCTGGCGTTTCGGAGATCCTTATGACACGAATTACATTTCATATAATACATAATATAATGAAATAATGATAATAATATAATAANTCAATTGTGGGAAGGAAAGTGCCCATGCCTGATGGGCAGGGAAAGGGAATGAGCCATGTGGCGGAGGGGCGGTTATCCCGCCATAGCAGTAAGGTCTGATACACTAGAAGTAGCGTCTCTGCTTCCAGATGTAGTGGACGCTATATCTAGCAGCTCTGCTGCTAGAAGCAGTGTAGCTGCTATTTCTAGGTGCATTGCTCCTACTTCTAGGGGCTTGCAGTGTTGCCTACCTTTCGTAGTATATTTTTGAATTTAGCTATAAAAATTCGTCATAAAAAATTTAAATAAGAAAATAATAATCAATTAATTGTAAAGCAAATGAGGGAATAGTTCTACAGTGAAAGAAAAGAAGTTGTAACAATTGAAGTGCATAGAAAATAATCTCTTTAAGGTTAATACGGCTAATTTCAATAAATAAGATGTTGCCAGCGCCAATGTTGCTAGATCTATGAGCAGCCCCTAGATATAGGAGCTGCTCCTATATCTAGGGGCTTAAGCTGCCACATTTAGCAGCAGAGACCCTAGATTTAGCAACTTCAATTTTCAATTATTTTTCTAAAATCGGGTATCAATTACTCTTTACCGAGCTTTATATCAGTCGAAAGACTAGCATAAGCTATTTAATTCAAAAAAAAATTAACCGGAAATGTTCAACTACGTAATTTAAAGACACATTTTATTGAATAACTCAGCCCTGCCACGATGAAATTTTTTTCGGCGCGGTGAAAAGTTGCTAAATTTGATTTACTATCGCTTAAAAATAGTAGCTAAACTCGTCAAGAAGATATATGTTCGAGCTGTTGAAAATAAGTTTAGAGCTGCTAGATCTAGCAGCACCAAGACGCTAGATCTAGCTGCTGGTGCTAGGTTTAGCAGCTTCGCTGCTAGATTTAGTAGCTCAGCCCCTACATCTAGAGTCTGAGCTGCTAAATCTAGCAGCCGGCTCCAATATCTAGTGGACGCTAGATCAAGTTGCGGGCTGCTACTTCTAGTGTAACAGGATATACTGCATAGTAGATCAGGATCTCGGGCTGGTTGGATCATTCTCCTCACAACAATTGTTTATTATAATTTTATTTATAGTTTTTTGTTATTTTTATGAACAGTTAGTGGGAGGAAACACTGCAGAACTTGTCGTTCGTCGGCATGACGTAGCATACAGAACTTAGTCTTTTAGCATACAGAATTCTGTATATTATACCATACAGATCTCTGTATGCTAGAAAACAGAGTTCTGTAGTGTTTCCTCCCACTGATTATAGTAATTGGCGAAGATAATTACTATAATTAAATTAACTATACTTGTGATTTGTCTTTTGTCCCACGGACGGACTTGTTTCCATTGGTTCTTTTGTCCCACGGAGGGACGTCATTGTTTAGTGTATTATGTACCCCACCGGGCTATAGGAGAGCAACCAGGGACAGTAAAAGCCATCCCTGTCACCTGACACTAGCGTAACAGGTATTCTCAAGCCAAAAATTATTTAGCCTTCAAAATGTCGGACGTGCAAGCAAGAGCGTAACAACTCCTGGTTAGTAAAAAAAAGAATGTAAAGGTAATCCTGGCGTTTCGGAGATCCTTATGACACGAATTACATTTCATATAATACATAATATAATGAAATAATGATAATAATATAATAATAATAAGATATAATAATAATAATAATAATATAATAAATAATAAATATCAGATCTATAAATATAAATATAATATAAAATATATAAATATAATAATAATAATAATAATAATAATAATAATAAGATAATAATAATAATATAATGATAATGAAATAATGATAAAAATAAATAATAAAATAATGTCTAATAATAATAATGAAATAATGACAATATAAAAATAAGAATTACTCAACTTCCCGGAATGTACCAGTCGGCAACGGACTGTCGCTGACCGGAAGTGTAACTTTTGAAATAATGCAATGATATTGATCCGTCTCCCTGTGGGTGACCTTTTGAAATTGCATTGTTGCAATATCAACAAATGTTTCAAACGCCCCCACCTTTGCTTGAAAAATAATTTGGCAACATTGTATTTCACTTTTGAAACCACAGGTATATGATGTTGCCATCTTTCCCTATTTTTCCCCATTTCATTTTTGACACCACTGGTCATTGTTGGAATAAGTTGCCATTTTTTTCCATTTTCGGACACGTTATCCTTAATAACTCAAGAACTATTAAACCAATTACCATAAAATCTTTTCCAATACATTCCTGATTACTTAATTTAAGAAGATTCGGAGCCCCAGATCAATCGGTCCATAGATTTTTTTTTAATTCACGTTTAATGCCGAAAATTTAACTTTTGAAACCGACTGGTACATTCCGGGTTAAGAATTATCATAATGAACAATCAATTTTGGTCGGAATTTCCTTCTGTGCTGCTTTCTGACAAGAAATCACCTTCGCTGTCCGATTCGGTCTCAGATTCCAATTGAATCACAATCAAAAGAACATCTAAAGCTGATTTAAAAGTTTGAGAAATTTTGAGGATATATAAAGAATCACACCCCACACCCCAAAAATATGGGCAAACTGGAAACCGAAAGGGATGTGGGTGTGGGAACCCGACAGCAGACGGGCAAAGGTGTTGTCATCCATATGGGTGCTATGGCGATACGATCCTGAATTACCCCCTGTTTCATCAACTACTACCATTTTGAAGGCNTCATCCATATGGGTGCTATGGCGATACGATCCTGAATTACCCCCTGTTTCATCAACTACTACCATTTTGAAGGCTAAATAATTTTTGGCTCGAGAATACTACCCATCATTTCCCATCCGCATTCTACTTTTATCCAGAGAGCGGCACTTTCCGCTCAACACAATTGAATTACTTCAAATGGAACTTGTTTTTAATTTGAATAGTTTCAATTTCAAGGTTAGAGTCTAACTATCCTCCTGCTAAATCTCAGGATCAACTTAGAATTAGTCATACATTGATTTATACTTATTATAGCCTAACTGTTAAGTATAAAAAATGTGACAATTAGTCAATTTATGAATTTGTTCTTTTGCAATTTGTCAAAAAAAAGTATTTCGAAATTTTATAGACTCACCTGTAGACTCACTCTGATCGAGCAAAGAACCAATACGGTAGACAAATTCCACACATGTCTTTAAATCCATTACTCCAGCAATCAGTGCAGCTGTGTACTCGCCAAAACTATGACCAAGGACAACGTCTGGTACAATACCAAGTTGAATCCAAAACATCGCTAAGGCATACTCAATAGCNAAACTATGACCAAGGACAACGTCTGGTACAATACCAAGTTGAATCCAAAACATCGCTAAGGCATACTCAATAGCCAGTAGTGACAAAAGGCGTACAGTAGTTCGACTCAAGGCTAGAGAGTTCGAACGGTCAAACATTAATGTTTGTAAGCTTGTCCCAAGGCGATCGCCCACAAGGTCAGCTACTGCGTCCACACTGCTTCGAAAATTAAGATGTGTTTNAAACTATGACCAAGGACAACGTCTGGTACAATACCAAGTTGAATCCAAAACATCGCTAAGGCATACTCAATAGCTAGTAGTGACAAAAGGCGTACAGTAGTTCGACTCAAGGCTAGAGAGTTCGAACGGTCAAACATTAATGTTTGCAAGCTTGTCCCAAGGCGATCGCCCACAAGGTCAGCTACTGCGTCCACACTGCTTCGAAAATTAAGATGTGTTTTGTATAACTCTTTCCCCATTCCACTGTATTCANTTGTATAACTCTTTCCCCATTCCACTGTATTCACTTCCATGAAAACCAAAAATGAATATAATCCTCCCAGATTTTAAATTTTGAATCGCCGGGTGTTGGAATTCTTTCAATTTTTCCAAAGCTTCTAGCTTATTCTGGGCTACGATCCCAAGACGATAATCCCGGTAATGAATTCGTCCTACACCAGCCGTGAAGACAAAATCACAAAAATCCTTTTCATCTGCAATGTTATTAATTCTGTCAGCATAGGATTTAGCTAGTTGCTCTAAAGAAGAGGAGCATTTTGCTGATATTAATAAAAGTTGATGTGATCGTGATTCTACATATTTGTTAATTATTTGAGGTTTCGATTCTTGGGAAATGGCATATGGGTTAGTTCCACTGATGCCAGAAGATGCCATGTCTAATTTTGTCCCAGACTTAAGCAGCTGTAGGCAACCTAAAAACGTCTCTTCTGCTAATATTGATTTTAGGTTTTGGAGCGAAACTCGTCGAGGGAGATTATTGTGTTGGAGAACCAATAAGAAATTGATTATACCCGCAACCCCGGCTGCGGCTTCACAGTAGATAATTCTTCCTTCTACGGCCCCTGTTTAGACAAATGAAATTGCAGATGTTAGTCGGAACGCAAGGAATATCACAACTAGCAACTGTTTTTATCGCGATTACAATCTGTATGATCTTAAGGTTTTACCGCACTTACACTTATTCCCTATACAGCAATACTTTTCATTCGAAAACAAGATCTCTCCACCCCGTCTCACCTCACGTGGCGGTTACCGTAAACATCCAAATAATGAGGAGGGCAAATTTGTATAAACAATTTGAGAATTATGTGAAATATGTGAAACTTTACTGTACCTNCCAAATAATGAGGAGGGCAAATTTGTATAAACAATTTGAGAATTATGTGAAATATGTGAAACTTTACTGTACCTATTAGGAAGGAGGGGTGGAGTGAATTGTATTAAGCCAGTGAGAGCTGGTTTCCGAATGAGAGGTTATGCTGTAGCTCACAAATTATATTTTAGTGTATGGCCGGTACAACTATCGTTGCTACATTATATTTTACCTAACGTTCCAATCCGTAAAATAACTTATAAAACTGCCAACACAAATACCTATAACAGTCGAAATTTTGATAAAAATGGATTAAAATGTAAATTGCCATAAGGCAAAATTGAGTTTTTAGGGAGAAAAATAAAAAAAAGTAATTGGTATTGAGGAAATAAAAAACTTTCATTGAGCACACCATTATACCAAAATAATAATAAATTTTTTATAAATTACTAAAGGTCATTTTCAATCATTTTTGAAAAATACCAAACGTATATGTTGTAGTGGATTTAGGTATATGCTTGCAAAATCTCAACTAGCCCGACAAGATGAAGCATGGTTTGTAAGTTAATCGTCGGTTAAAAGATCAACTATTACCAATTTCTAACTAAATTATTCGAATGTCCGCTCGATCTAGCGGTTTAGTAATGATTGCTTTGGCCATGCATCCCTCCGTCAATTAATCATCTATTGAACTTCATTCCCGGATTTTGGCCGAATAAAATGTAATTAATGATGAAAACGACGTTACAAGTTTAGCCTGTCCGGGAACAAATAGAATAAAGTTCAGGAATATAGAACATTTAATGAGAATATCAATTGAAAGATATTGTCCTAACGACTAAATTTTGGTACGGAAGTACCCATCCTAAAATTGACACCTGATACCAGAAGTCACTAAATTCAGCAGTACTTATGCAATGAAATCTGTTTCATATAGCCAAAACTTGACTGACAACCGACGTAACCCTGAGCATTGTTTGAGTCGTTACCAACCTTGTCAGAATTGACATCTAACCTTCAAAGTTCACAGAATTTAGCAAATGTATCAAATGATCTTAAACAATGTTTCACCTAACTTACCAAATTTGACCACTGACCTTCATAGGTCTCCAAACTTTGTGTTACATAGACAGAAAATCCTGCTCGATTTATCATTATACTGTCAGGGACGTAGGTTTTGTGACCCTAAATAATGCCTGAATGTAGACCATCCTTCTAGCAATTGACTTGTAACCCCCAGAAGTAATCAAATAATAGAATTACGGGGGCGAAACTATCAGAATAAAGCTGAATATCAAAATTGTAGAACTGCAGTTATACATCTGCGATTATGAATTATATTTAAACTTACGCAGTCTTTATAAGGTATATGACACATGCTAACAGAACAAAACTAATTCAGCCAAATTTGTCAACCTTAANCATGCTAACAGAACAAAACTAATTCAGCCAAATTTATGTCAACCTTACGTAACATATTTTAAATAATATACACGACACAAAATCATTACTTTTGGATTCACAGCTGGGTACTGTTGAATGTATTTCTACCAGATTTTAGATAAATCTAACAAGGCATTATGCCCCAAATGATAATACAGTAGTTTTAGCTTAATGTCACACTTCGCTTATTGTCAACCTGTTGGCTTTCCCCCGGCTAAACTCCATGATCTCATGTAATAAATACTCTGCCTATTGTCACACCTCCTATTGCCAACTTCCGCCTATTGTCATCCCATTTGAAGAGAATGTACCGCACATAACCAAACTTTAACGGCAACTTTCGATTCTCAGGCTCAGAGTATACTCGTTTTTGTTAAATGGTGTGGACGGTCAGAGACCCTTGGGGGAACTGTTTCATTAACCTATTTGTTGTATTCTACTATGCGATCCTCGATCGTGAAAGTTTACTTTTTTAAAGACTCAGCCGCAGTCGCGGGTTTATTCCAACCGTGAGTATGCCAACTTTAGATGGGCACATGGTTAGAATTGATAAGCTTTAATGATAAGCAACATTGGAAGTGAAGAACTTTGCAATCAAGTACCGATATTTTGGGAGTTTCTGACACGATAATATCTCAAAGCCATTTTTCTGGCATATTGCAAAAAAACTTACTGATTACTTTAAGAAGTAATTTGCTTTTAGAGTATTCCAAATTCAGGTAATAACTTCAAAAGCTGTAAAATAAATCGAAAAAGATATCGTATCATAAAATGCGCATCTAAAACCAGAAACTTCGGTTTATGTCACCTAATCTATGAAGTATTAGTCAGTTTCCATTATCGGCTCCGCCTACGGTCAACCGATTTTTTGGCTCCCTCGGAGGTCACATTAAGCTAAAACCACTGTATTGCTGTCCTTTAGAGGTTATGGGTCAATTCTGATAAGTTTGACATGCATCAAAACATAACCCAGGTCCATTTTATCTGCCTCTCTGGCAAATTTGAGACAAATTGCAGAGGTTATTCTGTACTTTCAATGCTAGATTTGAATAACACTGGAAGTTAGAGGTCAATCCTGACAAAGTAGATCTCTATTAAAACATTCGCCAGCGTTGCATCGTTTGTATGTTTGCGGTATTTGAGTCACATCGAACGTGTTTCTGTGCTAGTAATGATAAATTTGGTAATCTCTGGTGGTGACAAGTGAATTTTGCGGGAAGTATTTCCGCAGCGAAATTTAGTCTTTAGGATAATGTTTTTCAGTTGGAGCAAGACTTATGGTTTCTCTGTTCAACCTTAATTGTGCGATATAATTTGTAGAATTTCTTCACAAAAAATCTTCAGGAAACTAGAACTCAGACAGTTTGTTCCAAGCTGGTCTTAGGAGGTCACGTGTGAGCGACGTACATAAATTTGTTAAGCAAGATGTATTCTATTAACACAATATTCAAAATCACTCAAAAGACAAAGTTGATAACAGCTGTGAATGTCACACATCAAACCTATGCTGACCTCATTGTCGGAATTTATTAGAAATTATCAAAATAATCAGCATAATAGCTATTTCACAAACTTGAGAACATATTAATCTCTGCCTGATTAATTGCAAATTGAAGCCTAAAACCTCTGTCGCTTTTAATCTACATAGTTTTGAATTTTCAGAAATTCCACTATTTTAATTAAAAATTTGAAGTCTGGGCTGAACGACCCAGTTTGCCATGACTTCTTGCATAAAGTTCCAACAATATCTTGTGTAATACATTTAACTTTTTGGTAGTTTAGCGAAGTTGATAAACAAGTTTTAGAACCTAGAAGTTGATAATTGATTGATTTAATTCGATTAAAAATATGTATTTGTGTAATTGACTCATAAATATATTTGAGTTTAATATGAGGAAAGCAATTAGAGATTGTCCCAGAAACGGAGAACAATACAAACAGGGTGATTCAACATTTTTTTAACCCTAGGAACTATGCTTTTATGTAACAACCATTTTTTCATGTCTTAAACCTCACTTAAAAATCAGTTTTCTGCGACCACACAATGTCAGAAGAAGTAAACATTAGGATTGGTATTCAAATAGAAAATGAGTCGTTGAAGTTTGTGGAGTAAACCTAAGAAGCAGGTATAAATGTCGGCAGGTTCATTGTTGAGTGAGCCGGAGTAGATTTGCAGTAGTCATCATACCTCAACTTTTGATTCTTTATTTCAATTCACCACCTTTAGTCAGAACACAGCATCGCCTATTGTCACAAATTTTTTTAGATATCCGCGAATCGCATTTTAGGTCCAGCCCCCTTGTACCACTCACTCCACAGGAGCTACGGTGAGGGTGGAGGAGATGACATATAAAAGATAAATCACCCTGCGTATTAAAACCTGTTCACATTACAAGTGTAACCTTGAATAGCGAAGTTTGTGGCATGCACTAGCAAATTCTTGCAAAAAACTGTTTGTCCTTAGAGTGAATGACGAGTTGGGGTTTATATAAGGTGCAAAAAAATTGCATTTGATGCAGCAACTTATTAGAGTGACAATTACAAAACAAGAAACGAGGCTGATATTACTAAATTTTTGAATTAAATTTTGACAGTTAACGAGTAACTTATGTTTTACGATAATTACTGAGTAACCTGTTTTGAACAACTAGTTTTAAATAATATTAAAGTCAATTTTTATATTGAATATTTTATGTGTAGTTTGTACAAAAACTGTTTAAACTACGAAATTCATTACTATTATGTCATAATATTGTGTAAAACTGAACAATTCATGAAATGATTTTTGAAAATGAAGAACATTTACAAAAGTGTAAAAATTGCTAAATTTTTATTATTACTTAAAGCTTTTATAAACGGTTCAAAATGTAACGAAATATAAAATAAATAATAAATTTGCTTAATTCGGCAAAAATAAATTATGTAATAATTCGTACAAAATATTTTCGTTGGTGCTAAAATTTGCTACAGTAAAGAAAGTAAATATCAACTTAATTTGGAACATATTAGTGTTGAAAAATTGAAATAAACAAAATAAATCTTTCTGTGTTAAGATTTGTCACATTGTTACGAACGGATCTAGTTGGGAATACAGAGTTATCGAAATTCCTTTGCCACACGATTTTCAAACAGTGATTTTATGAACTATATGGTACTGCAAAAAATTTACTATTCCTGAAACAGCAAAAGGATAATTATTTGGTATTTGGAATAGAACACATGTGACGGCCAAACGAACAGGTTAGTAATCTCATAAATCCCTGTTTGATGTTGAAACTGCGTCTCTAAGCTGCTTCGTAAGCCTTAAAGCTTACAATTACAATAAAAAACATATAAGTACCAACTCCTAAAATTTATTCTAAGTTTTGTTTATTACATTAAATTTAGTGACAGACTAATAATTTGCAGAGTGTAGAAGAAAATTTTATTTTCGTTACTTTTACCAAGAATAAATTCTTGATAATTTGAAAAATTGTATCATCACATAAGTCGAATTAGTTGACGTAGAATAGTGATTATGCTAACTTATTTAATTATGTAATCAAAGCTTTTCAAATATCTTTACTTTAAGTCAACATTCACGTCACTTACATATTGTTATTTACGACATTTACATTAGGAGACATTATTTGATTTTTACTACAAGGCTTCCTATATGAAATAATTTAGTAGACTATAAACTGTATTTCAAATGCATAAATTTTGCACTAAGATTTCAGAAAAAGTTTAACAGGCGGAATCAAATATATAAACATAATATACAATTAAATTGGCATGATGATTGGTAGGTGTGGACCGTTCATCGAAATGGTTGACGTTAAAGTCGAAACAAATTTGTTGCCTACGTTCAGCCTTGTCTCAAATGAGCTTAAATGCTTTGAAGCAGACAACACCTTACACAAGCTGACACGTTAGATACTAAAGAATTTAACAATTCCAGTATCAGAGATTTGTTGCATGGTTTCTATCAACGAAACTAGTGCAACAGTTATGCTCGATGAGTTTATACAAAAACTTCATGGGTCAAAAGTAATCTTAGTTATTCAGGTCAATGTCTTAGTCACACATGGGTTTCCAAAGTACTCTGTCGTGCCTTCGTCTTTGAGGTAACAATTGATTGGATTTTAGTAAGTACTTATAAGGTTAGACACAATAGGTTGAGATGTTTTAGTATGATGTATGTTTGATTCACTCGACCCTCTTACTTGAGTAGAGATATAATACTGCTGAAAGCTCAGTTTCCATTTACTGAGAAACTTCAAATACCAGAGTAATAAAAGAAGTGTCCCTTAGCTTAGGTTTTCATTGTCTTATTGTAAAAACGCGGGTAAGTGGTAAGGTGTTATTTTTAATTTTCTAACTTATCCAGTGATGCCAAGGTTGAATATAACGATACAGAATTGTTGTAAAAACAAATACAGCGTTAAGTGTATTCTAGCTAAGACACAAAAGTTATTTGGGTTTAGCTCAAGTTTTATTTTAAGCAGTTTTGATTGATTATGCCTATTCATTTTGCATAGACATAGGGCAAGAAACGCGTTATAAGAACAACGGATATAAAACTATAATTTGACTATTGGGTAGTTAAATCTAATGCCAATCCATTCATTACTTCTCGAAATAATCGACTTATAAAGGAGTAGATAAACTCCCATAAGACAAAATAGGAATTTCCAGAATAATCTTATTACCAATGTCGAAGGTCACGGATATTGCAAATCTTCGACTTTACCTGTTCTTAATGCACGAAATTTGAATCAGAAAAAGTCTCATTCCAATCCGTCAAGTTTTGTCGATTTATGCCGCGTACAGCCGGACGAAGGGCCAAAATATTTCCACAGTGTGTATAATAATCACGCATTAGACAAACTTTGATAGTTTCTATTAGGTATGTAACGAATACCGGTATTCGGCCCAAAAGCGAATAACGAAGCTTCGGTTCGTTCTACAAACAAATAACGAATATTCGGCCAAATATTCGTCCGAATATCTCATACTGTGTAAGTGGGTTATCTATCGAAAGGTCTCAGCCCCAGGATTTGCATTCATGCGTCAGAATTACGTTTTGATAAATACCGCAGATTTTAACTTTAAAAACTTTCTTTAAAGCAAAGTAAGTAAATTTAATTTAATCTGGTACTCATAGTTGAGTCGAGGCAAATTGTGATGTATGACTCACTTGAGATTACAGGAACATACAGCACTTCTAAATCGCTCTTTTGACATTTTAGATAATTACTATTATCGAAATTTCCATGAAATTTTTTTTTATCAGAAATTTGAGATTCTTTCTTTCTTACAAACCAGTCAAGATACCCGAATCCGAACCCCAGCCCCACCACCAAAATATTTCCAATCGGAACCAGTCGGGAAATATACAGTACAGTTTGCTTCTCTGGTAGAAAGTTTTTTAAAGATTAATTTGTTTTTTTTTTTAGGTTATTTTTTATTATTTTAGTTTATTTTAGTTTTTCCTTAGGTTTGTTTTTTCAGCTTTTTTTTTTTTAGGTTTTTAAAAACTTTTAGGTTTGAAGGTATGCCAGTTTTTAAGGTCTATTTTTGGTTTTATTTTAGATTTTTTTAAGGTTTTCTTTAGGTTTTTATTTCTTTTTTTAAGTTTTTTTTTAGGGTTTTTTAGTAGCATGCCTTAAAACCTAAGAAAACCTAAAAAAAACCTAAAAAAAAAAACAAAAAATCTTAGAATCTGGCATACCTTCAAACCTAAAAAACCTAAAAAATAAACCAAGAACAAAAAAAAAACCTTAAAAAACAAACCAAACAAAAAAATACGAAAAACAAAAAAAAAAACTAAAAAAAAAACTTGCTACCTTACAAGTAAACTGTACTGTATATTTTTCTACTGGTTCCGAGGAGTTGGATTTTGGTGGACGGTGCTGGGATATCGGAATGGGGTATTTTGACTCTGGTTTCTTCCATTCTGAAAAGCTGTTGTCTCTGTGACGTTTTAGTTCACCTGGATTCATGTTCAAACTCGCTCATTTCATGTTTGAGATATTCGGCCGAATATTCGTCCGAAGCTTCGTCATGAGACCCCGAATACGAATATCTGTATTCGTCGGAAAAATAGGCCGAATATTCGTTCGGACGAATATTCGTTACATCCCTAATTTTTATGAAAATTATTGGCATTTTCATGTGGATAAGTTAAGTATAATTTAGATAAGTATAACTAGACAAGCAGTACAAAATGTGATAGTGTGCCATTTCCAGGAAACAGTCTAATAGTTGGGATGTATTTGATAAGGCATAAGTTCATATGAGATTATTGTCTAACAAACATGGCAAATATATTATGGAATGAAAAGTGTGTTTTCATTCAGGAATGCTATTATTTTAATTATCTAGTAATGTAATTATATAATCCAAATTTATTAACTTTAGTCACCAGTTACATGTGTCGGTGTCTATTGTCGCAAATTTTATTGAGCATAATAACTCGTTTAATTATGGATCATATTTCCTATATATAATTAAAATTAAAGTGTTGTTATGGACGATGTAACTAATAGAGGTTTTACGGTAATATTTATTGTCTTCGGGCCTAAAATTATTAATAATAATATTTTTGAATTTGTAAAATTCGGTCGCTCTTCAAATTCCTTTGCATTTTTAACTGTTCATTGTATATATTACGTAGGGTAGAGTAGATAGAAGCAAGTTAATAAAGCTTGTTCTAAAACAAAGTTAATTTGAACATATGCGCTAAGACTTTTAGAACTAAAAGGAAAAGGTATTATGAAGCAGTCAATACAAATGAAAATTGAGGTGAACTTCGGCTATGTAATGTAGATTTTTAATCAATCATTGGTAAAAAAAATTCTATTAAAAATGATTTAGCACAGATTTAATATTTTTAGCACAAAAACTATTTATAAAAACTAATGTACAGGAAAACCTCTATTTCCAAAACCAGATAACTCAACCCCGTCTCACCTCACGTGGCGGTTACCATAAACATTCAAATAATGTGGCGGGCTAATTTATATAATTATTTTGTGGATTATTATTACTAATTTAATTAAGTTAATTTAATTATTTCTATGGATAAATCCAAACCACTTAAACGTTTGTCATTGTATACAAAGCAGCAAGTATTATTGGATCTAACAAATAAGACCAGAAAAGATGTATGTCAGGCCCATTCAATTAGTAAATCTACAGTTTCTAACATTTTGAAGCAGAAAGGAGGAATTCTCGATTTCAAAGGGGATTCTAAGGTAAGTGTAACTCAAAATACCATAATTTCTGTTAGTTTTATTTTTTGTAACTTCCGTTTTATGGCTTGAGTGGATTCAAATCCTATCGCCTCTCCTTCTTTACTTTCGCATTGTTTTAAGGTTCGGAAATACATTGTCGAGAACAATGTCAAAGAGAAAGATTCAATTTTGATGGAGTGGATTTTAAAACTTCGTGGACAAGGAATTCCAATTTCCGGATGCTTTATTAAAGTAAAGGCAGAAATGACTTTTGAAAAATCCGTTTCCAATGGCTGGCTAGAAAAGTTTTTGAAAAGAAATAATATGACCTACAAAAGTGTAAACGGAGAAGAGATGTCAGTAGATACAGTAAAATTGATGGAATGGAAACGGACTATTTTGGCTGAGAAGATTAAGAATTATGATGACAATGACATCTTTAACTGCGATGAGTCTGCACTCTTTTTCAAAAAACTCCCTCGAAAAACATATGACATCAAAGGTATTACTAAAAGAGAGAATGAAGAAAACGGAAATCAAAAAATAATTAGAAGTAACATGTTTTAGGGAAAAATTGTTTTGGCATCAAAGACTCAAAGGAAAGGGTTACGTTTCTTGCCTGCTGCAACAAAACAGGGACTGAAAAGCTTCCATTAGTCGTTATTGGTAAATCAAAAAATCCGAGATGTTTCAAAAATTTCAATTTCAATACTACTTTCAAATATTATTCTTCAACAAAAGCGTGGATGACTAAAGCAATTTTTTCGGATTGGATTCGAAATTTAAACGTCGCGATGATGATGTGCAATAGGAAGGTCCTCTTGCTCTTGGACAACTTCTCTGGACACATCTTGGATGACCAAAATTTTTCAAATATCGAACTTTTATTTTTGCCTCCTAACACCACAAGCAAAAGCCAACCGCTCGATGCTGGAATAATTAACTGTGTCAAGCAGAACTATTCAAAGCTTGTAGTGAAAATGCTCGATGTAGGCAAAAATTTAAATGAAATTACTCTTGCTAATGGTATCGAGTTGCTTTGTCAGTCTTGGGGTCAAGTGAAGGATACTACTGTAATTAATTGTTTTAAAACTTGCGAAAAGTTTGAATGATGCTATTGAATTAAATTAATAATAATATTAATAATAATTTTGAATTAAAAATCAGAAAATTAAAAAAAAAAAAAAATTTTTTTTTGAATTCCGTTGACCGTTACGCGACACTTTACGGTACCTGAATGTGAGGAGGGGTGGAGTGAACTTGATTTAGCCAATCAGAGCGAGTTCGGGAAATAGAGGTTTTCCTTTAGTAAGCTGCAATATTTTTTATGAAAAATTATGTTTAATAATATGTAAAAGTCGGACTATGAGGCTGACTTTAGAGATCTGTAAGTGAGTGAACATGAAATAAAGCATCGATTAATTGAATAAATAAGTTTCTATTTAATATTCTCTCACTTACTTACTATAATTCCATGAACCTAAAGTGAGTAAATAAAAAATATCTTATCAAAATAATTGTAGGTCTGAACTTATGTTCTCTTTGACTCATCAGTTTGACATGAGTCAGAGTCACTGACTCTCTAGGTTTGAGTCTGACTCTCTAGGTTTGAGTTTGACTCTCTACACATTCGGAGCCGCTACTTCTGCTACCGAAAATTATCACCTTCACGGAAAAAATTCTCATTCTCAATCCCAACAATACGGTAAAAAACAAACCAAGAATGATTTTTTCACTTCAAATTTTAACATTCTTTGAGAAATGAGAAAACTTTTTATAACACCTGAATGTTTATTGTGCCATCAATGAGAAGATCTAATTCTTATTGGGGAACAATTAAAGGAAACGCACTCCACGCGGAATTGGGTATGTGATACCTTAATCGATTGGAAATTTCACGTAGATTACAAATCTAACATCCGTTGATGGCGGTCAAGTCTCATTTCGTGAAATTTTGTAAATTTGCGCCAAAAAAAAAAATTTTTTTTAAGTGACTTACCTAAATGTGCTGGGATAAATTAGGTATTCCGAAGCACCTCAAATTATGATGAAGTTTATTTTGTAAACTAATAATGGGGTCAATGATCACAGATATGAAAAAAAATTTCACGGGAAACGCGTAGAAAAAAAGTTATCAATTATTCAAAATGGAACAAAAATAGAATTTAATATGCATTCGTTGTTAGGATTAGGATTCATTAGGTTGTTAATCAATAAAATATTACATCAGTATTTTGTTATTACGCGAAAGCTATGGCGGCGCGCAATCTTCGGCGCTCCTCCGATAGCTGTTGAACGAGCCTTCGGCTCGTTCAAACGCCGCGGCGAAATATGGTCTGAACTACCTGAACGCGATATCCGTTACAGGTATGCAATCACGCTCAACTAACCGAATCACGATTGTGCATGTTACCAGTCCGTGTATGCGTGAATACGTTTATTAATTACCTAACAAAAACATTAACAAAATGCCCTCTCAATCTACTTAATAGCAAGCAAAAAATTTCTAAATTTGAAAAATGCCTAATTTCTGTGTAATTTCTGATCGATCAACCTTTTACTTGCTCAAATCCGGACAAATACATAAGGGTAAGTCATTGCAGAAAAAATAATTTTTTAGGCACAAATTTGCATAATTTTTGCAAAGTTTGACTTGACCGCCAACAATAGATGCCAGATTCGTAATCTACATTAAATTTCTGATCGATTGAGGTATCACTTACCCAATTCCACAAGGATATTTAGGTAAGACAGTGAAAAAAGATTTTTTTTTCTTTTTTTGCACGAATTTGCAAAATTTTTGCAAAATTTGACATGACCAACACTAATGAATGCCATATTCGTCATCTACATGAAATTTCTGATCGATTGAGGTATTACTTACCCAAATCAGCGAGGAGTGCGTTTCCTTTAATTATACCTTTTTTGGAAGTACAATATGTTACATTTTTATTTCTCACTATCCGTTGTAATATTAATTTCGAAAAGGCTATTAGCCACAATCTTTAGATTTGTTATGACTTGACTTTTCTCCACAACTTCAAAATCCTTATGTTGCTTTCCGTCGACATATACCGTAATAACTTTCGAAAATCCTAACAATCTAATAGTAGAGATAGTCTTTTCACTCATTTCTTGATACCCGTCATTTTCGACAACGCAACTCAAAGTGTTCTCTTTGTACGTATAACTTGCTAAGAAAAAACTTTCTTTCCCAATGGGATCTAACAAGCAATGACAATTATATTCATTAGAATTGAAACGGAAGGTTCGAATATTTCTGAATATGATTCACTCATACCGAGGGATTCTCCAGAATCATAGTAGAGAGAACCTGTGGCCTCCAACTTGTCATTCAATGCAACAATGAGACCCATGGGATTATTTCGTGCTTCCATAGTGTTAATAGCTGGATCTTGTGTTGGAAGTATATGACCTCCTCTTACGAACAATTGGATAAATTCCTTTCCACAGTGCATCCAGTTCCATCCACTTAATTCAGATAATCCACCATCACGATAAGCATACCATTTATCTTTGGGGAAGTACATTTTAAGTCCTTCGGCACCTTTTGTTAAAACCGGAGAAATCATAAATCCTAAAATCATAAGAAACGTCAAGGACAACCCGATAATATATGTTGCTTCAAGATTCAACGTGAAAGAACTCACCACCACCCCAAAGGAACTGAGTGTCAATATCGTACGTATTAGAATCTTCGGGATACTCATGGAACAGTGGTCGAGCAACAGTGCTCCCGTTAGTGTACTGTAAATAGAACAAAGTGTACAAGTATGGAAGCAGAGCGTATCGAATGTTTAAAGCATCTCGTGAAGATCTGGCCACTTCTTCTCCCCATGCTGCTGGATCCTGATCCTACAATACATTAGATTAACATGAAATTAACATACAGTAAAAATTTTCCGACGTTTTAAATAAATCAATAAAAAACTTCTTTTTTTTGAGAAAATTTAAAAATTATTTTTTTACTTTGCAGTTGATTGCATTATGGTTTCTGGAAAATGGGTAAAATGCACCGAGCTGCATCCACCTTTGACATAACTCTGAATTTGAATCTTTATTGAATCCACAAATATCCGCCCCTGTGAATGGAATTCCAAATTGGCTGAATTGAAGAATCCCGATGATACTATAGCGTAAGTTGGACCAATCGGATAAATTATCTCCAAGCCAATGTGCCGTGTATCTACCAGAGCCTGTTTGAATTTTGACAAACATGATTAGCATACTTGGTATTTTATAGAGATAAAAGAAAAAAAATTTCTTACCTAAGAAAGTGCTTCTGCTCAGAATGAAACTTCTCTTTTGAGACTCATTAGCCATAGTCATTGCTCTTTGATATAAAACAAAATTGAGTTAGAAAATCTTAAAATTGATTGTAAGGCAAAATTTTTGCATCAATGAACTTGATGCAATAGGGTTTAACATAACGGAAGACTTCAACCACCCTTGCAAAATCAGATTAAGAGTAAAACATTTAGTGAATATATAAAATTTTACAACAGCGAGATAATACATACAGTAGTCCTGAACACTTACTCCAACGTCGGTTTACTCTGAAGATATCCATAAAGATTGTGTGTGTCATAGTGTGATTTATCTCCACTCATACAGCTTGGACATCTGAATTTGTTAAATAAATATTAGTTCCCTTATTGTTCCTTGTCAAAAATTTACTTTAATGTATAAAAGTGGTTTTATTACTCACAAAGTTTTATCAGCAAGGTACTTTCCCGCAATTTCTGCGTAAATGAATCAAAATATTTTTTTGTAAAATCAAATCAGGTTGGCTTTTTGTAAACAATCTAATTTAGAATCATTAAATAACACTTATAATTGACAACTACTTACTTGGAGTATAAGGAGGGCTATTGTATTTGTTTGCAATGTCACATCGGCCACTTGCGTCAACATCTGTTGAGTTTGCTGGCTCGTTCATGTCAATCCAGAGTGCATCAAATTTCAAAACTTTCTTAAATTTGACAATTTGATTAGTCCACCACGTCTGCGTGGCTGCGTTGGAGTAGTCGGGAAAATAGACATCTGCTTTGTGACCATCCTTTGTTTCTGGCCATACCTTTAGAGTTAATAATTAACAGTGTAAATTCAGTAATAACCACCAAGAAAGTCGAATTTACCTTTCCAACGGCGGGTGAATTTCCATCTTTAATCCAAATATTTTCATCATTCACGGAGTCATATGGGTTATATTTCCCTTTTTCTTCATTGATGCTAATACATGGATCCTAGAATTTTGAAGTATGCGAGTTCATCGCAAACAATGATATTAAGAATGTATAAAATAATTTTTATTATTTAAATCTCAAAGGCTTACCAAAATTGTAATAAATTTAATCCCCATTGCTTTTAGGTTTTCAACATATGTTGGAAGACCATTGAAGTGCCTTTCATTGTAAGTAAAGTTAAGTCCACGCTCCATAATATCTGAAACAAATTATAATATATCAAACAATAATTTGTGATAAATTCATTATTTAAATACTAATGCAGTTACCGATGTCACCCCACTGATTGAGTACAGAGAAATCATAGCAGCATAAAGTCAAAGAAACAAATAAATTAGCTAGGGTTTTAAAATATGTTTATTTTCTACCTGTGCGTCATGAGGTATCTTTGCAGCTGCAGTCCGTTGGACAACTGCTTTCATGTCTAAAATTTATGAAATTTAAATATATATTTGTTTGCTGTTCGATAATGGAATACCCAGGGTGTTTTTAAGTTGTTTGTTGTCGCTTCGCTTTATAGGGTGGAGACATTCCCATCTCTATAACATTACGCGAAAAATTCAAAGATACGGGACCTTTTCTGCAAAAACTCTCAAACCTCTGATTCACAGGTTTCCATGGCAAATTTTGAAATGTAAATTTATCTTAAAAACTTTTGTTCTATAATAAATTAATTGATGGTTATTACCTCCCACCGTTGTTTGGCATATGTTTGTCAACAAACTTCAGGTACAGAAAAGGTCCCGTATCTTTGAACTTTTCGCGTAATGTTATAGAGATGGGAATGTCTCCACCCTATACAGCGAAGTGACAACAAACAACCTAAAATCACCCTGGGAATACCCAAGGTTTCTCGACTCTAAGAAACGAACGGTTGTTGATAAGGTTACTTCATAACTCCAAAAAAATTAAGTTAAAACAAAATTCAACTGGGTGTCGCCGGCACCCAGCTGAAGAATGCGTTGTTTAGCAACGATGTAAAATGATAAAAGAAATAGAATATTTATATACTAACTTATAGCAACCATCCTTCTGTTTGTTGATTCGATAATCCTTGATTACAAAATAATTTTTTTTGAAGTTTTTGAGTTATGACATAACCTTATCAAGAGCCGTTGTTCCTGTTGTCAAGGAACCTTGGGAATACCAATAAGAAATCTATAAGAACATATTATTAGTTTGGCAACAAATTGCTTACTATCAATATTGTTGTAGCCATGGCGACATAAATGAAAGCCAAGTGAGAAATATGGTGGAATGTTGAATCGGCCAACTGCCTCAGTGTACTGTTGCACAACATCTTCAGGTGAAGGACCCATAAACATATAAATATCCAAAATTCCTCCAATTGTACGATAGAGTAACCCAGGGGTTGGAAGAACTGTGAATTCTATAGTTGTGGAATAGTGTTATCATCGATATCAAGATAGTTGCAACAAAGTCATAAATGTAATGAGTTCTCATTACCTTGTGCATTGCTGTTGACGATAGCAACGCTGTGTGCTTCTCCATTATCTTCCAAAACTGTGTAGTAAGGCTGAACTCCGTATAAATTGTGGTTAGCCTAATTCGATTTCATCCCATTAGATGGCCAGTAGTGAGTTTTTTTTTAATAAGTTCTTACCTTTGTAGGCTCATCTCTTCCCCATAAAGCATAATTAGGGTAATTTGAGAAACTGTGTCGGAAAGAGTGTTGTTCGTTTTCCCCAATCCCATAAAGATTCTTACTTGGTAGTTTGGTGGAAAATTGTATGAATTGGTCAGAAAAGGTGAGCCCTCCAAGGGAAGTATCAAACAAAACAATGTCTGTGTTTGCCCTCAAAACTTTTAGAGAGAACACCGGTTCATTCTTAAATTGGACATCATACATACGTGCTGCAACTTTTTTTAGGGGTGGCATAATTTCCAATGGAACAACAAACCTATTAGCATTAGCACTATCTGTTATCTGTTAACCAAATAAATAAAAATTTCATATGAACATTAATAACTTAAAAATAAAAGATGGAAGCGAATCATCAGAGTTGACGAAAGCATAAGAACCAAATGACACAATATTTACAAATGCTTTATAAAAACCTTTATTCTTAATCGGTAATTTGATTGAAATTCAACCGACACAGTCAATCTCTTAGCATCGTTTCCAAACATGGATATGTCAGAGGAACGTTCCAATTGGAAACTGAAAACATAAATTTAGAAAAGTATGTTAACTGGTCTATAGTTACTGCAACGTGCGATGACACCAAGGAGTAGAACTACTAATAAAGATAGTACATGTGAGGAAGTGCTTATGTTTGAGGTAGAGTGTGCATCCCAAGTGGAGTGAGAACAGTTATATACGCTGCTGCATTACATCGCACATGGCTTACTCAGAAAAAACTTACACTAGCCCTTCGGTATTTTCAGTATGCTTTTCGACCAATTTGTACCCGTAATTCTTAGGGACATAACAATATGGGACATTGTTTCCTGTAACTGCATGAGGAAACCATATGCATTTTTTCTCTAAACATCTTTCCTCTGTTGCTCCTTCCTCTGGATGGCAATCAATTCTCTCGTTCTCTGGCAAAAAGTCTCCTACACATAGTCCTAAACAAACAACATGAACAATTAATCTGTTTCTACAAAGTGCTCCACTTCTGACATTCTCTAAATTCTTATTGCTTTGCTTTTGTATAGTGGGATGTTCTTGACACGAAATATATTGTATGCTAGTAGTATTATTTATGTCACACTTTATTTCAGAGTAACCCCTCTCTCAAAGGTGTTGAAGTAAATTATATACCATCTTTCAAAAGTCATCTCTGGAGNGAAGACAACAATTCAAGTTAAATAAAACAACCGCGACTGCAAAAACGACTAGAGCGACAAGCGAGAGAAGCGATAGAAAGAAGGAAGCAGAAGCAGATGAGTTTGGGAAACTAGGACGGCAAGTCAGAGACCAGAGTAGTCCTCTGATCAAATTAGAGTTTGACTAATATACATTCCTTTTGTTTTCCAGAGTGCCGGAACCACCGGTAACCCGGGCACTCGTCCTTCACCCGCTACCACCGGTAACGACCAAACCGACGGACTTCAATTAGTTAGCCACTTACCTGTGCATCTCGCCGAACCAGCTGTCACTCCTTCGCCCACCCACACTGACCGGTCAGTCTCCACACACACTTATCTGGATTCTAGATCGTGTCATCCATCCACCTACCTCAACACACCAACCACCGACACCTCGCTCCACCAGTAACTTAGAGGGTACCCGCGTAAGGCGCATAGCGGCCAGCGCCACATTATAATTTTAGTTAGATTAATCTTAGGGGAATCGGTAATAAAACAGTACCGATAATCAATTCACCAGACACTAATTTCTCAATATATATAATTCTCGGATCCCTTCTCACTCTATATTGTAATTTTGGTCGTGCGATCCTAGTATCAATCAACCAACCTTACAATTGTTTCCTGTAACTGCATGAGGAAACCATACGCATTTTTTCTCTAAACATCTTTCCTCTGTTGCTCCTTCCTCTGGATGGCAATCAATTCTCTCGTTCTCTGGCAAAAAGTCTCCTACACATAGTCCTAAACAAACAACATGAACAATTAATCTGTTTCTACAAAGTGCTCCACTTCTGACATTCTCTAAATTCTTATTGCTTTGCTTTTGTATAGTGGGATGTTCTTGACACGAAATATATTGTATGCTAGTAGTATTATTTATGTCACACTTTATTTCAGAGTAACCCCTCTCTCAAAGGTGTTGAAGTAAATTATATACCATCTTTCAAAAGTCATCTCTGGAGCGGCATATGTGTCAACAAATTTATTAATTTTTTCAAACCACTGAGCAAAAGAAATTTAGTTAAAATTACGAAACTCATTTTGCTAAGACAAAAACTTTTTTTAAGTTGTTAAATCTATCCCAGAATACTTACCTGAAAGTTTCACTTATAATTTGTATGTATCTGTGCTACTTTGCGAAAGAAAAGTGACAGCAATAAGTTTTTGGTTAATTGGTGACAAATCCATTATTTATAGTTAACCTTTCCTCTCTTTCGAACCAACCCAGACTCGCAACAATATTCTTTTAGTGTGAGGAATAATACTTGTTGTGTAAGTATAACATCACAAAAGATAATGATAAGAATTAGCGCAACTTGTGCAAATAATTTTTTTTTATGTTCAATCTATCCATGAGCTACAAATTTGATGTGTAGAACAAGAATTCTTACCCAATGAGGCAACACCAAAAATTGCCAAGTAATTCAACAGCTTCCACATATTGGAATGTTCTCTCAGGCTTAGTGAAAATGGATCTAAACTGATGTTCATGACGGACTTATCGGTTTATACTTTCAGAAAATTTAACATCTACGCTCTTTGTACTAGTATCTTATTATCAGGTAAAAAATTCCCCCTATTTTTTTGTGAAATCAGTATTTTACTAATAAGTGGTTAACCTACAAGTGTTCATTGTTGATTTGCTAACTTGAATTTAAGGTTCGTGTACCGTGGCGACAGTACATCTACACGTGTACATAAATGTAGTTTGGAATAACGAGTTGCTAGAATACTACATAAAGTGGAGTCAGTTTTCGATAGCAACCAGGATGGGCATATCCAACTTTCTATTTTTGAATCCATTTCTAGAAATTTCATGCAAGATCTGGAAATAAAGATTAGAAAAAGTAGTGGTGTGGGAAAATTTTTGTCTAATACTGTTCAATTCTTATTACAAAATCATTCTGCAAAGTTTAGAAAGCCATGAATGATTCAAAGGCAAATTGGTAACTTTAGAAGCTTTTTCACTCCAACCAATCAAGTGATCTGCGTTTGCCTACGCAAATTCTGAATAAAATTCTAAATTTGATTATGATCGCTTGAAGGAAAGAAGATTACTTCATATTAATGGCATAGTTTGGAACGACAGCTCTTCGTATTGACGTATATTGAACAGGTATACCAATAATTCCCCTCCAATTAGCTTGCTATGTTTACTGATTATCGAGAAGTTTGGACTAGAAACATTTAAGTTGTGTCATTGATGTTTAGTGTTTCCGAAATAGTAAAGAAGGCTTGGTTGTCGTTGAGAAAATGTAAGATTTCAAAAAACTTTTTCATACTATTGTACTCGATGTGACATATTTTGATGTCATTATGATTGGGTTTGGTGTTTTGGGCTGGATTTCAGTACTGTTTTGAAGAAGGTAAATGGAGTGAGTTGATTAATTGGATCGGCAATACAGCAGCGCATGGCTGATGACTTATATGATTACTGTTGTAAGGTAGAGTTGAGATGCATGTTAAATGTAGGATGGAATAGTTGGTGTAGCACAATTATGATTGAACAATTTTGAAAACATACTGCGATAGCTTATCTAGTAGAGTCAAATATGAATCTAAGTCTGAGGTATCAAGCGTTGAAGGCAGAGGCATAACGATTTGGTAGATGAGATATCAACAATTGATTGAGTTTTCTAGTGTTGGTTAATTAAGTATTGACAGTTTGTAAATATGGTATTAAACTTTGGTAGGTGAATGGTCAACCGTTGGTAGTTGACGTTCCATCTTTTAGCATCGCTAGGATTAGCCTTTGCTAAATAAGATATAAATGAGTAACAATGATTGGTAGCAGAGAATCACTCGAAGCCAGCTGAATTATTGCTAGTCTGCGTGAACGATAGTGCATGTCGAATGTCGCGTCGTTTATACGTAATTCATGAGTACTGCTTATGTGCAGTATAATGCAAAATATACGTGAAACCGCATTAAAATTTTGATACTTATAGAACCCAAAATGTCAATAAGCGAAACTATTTCACAAATTTTTGGAGAAAGATAGACGGACGGAGAGATACGACGAACCCAATACCTTGTACAACTAAAGTAGTCTACGGGAAACACATCCAGAGTCACGTTCTTCTGCTCTCGCTCAACTTCGAAGTATTTACTTTGTGAACTACTGCACGAGAGGGGAGTATATTATTGCAAAGTATTAAATTGTAACTTGTGGTTTTAATCTAATTTTATTTCAATTATTACTTGCAATTCGAGATGGTAGTAGTCAATTGTTCGCAACATAAAGATAAATCACTTTGCAAGCATTTTCATGAACCGATAGTACAACGGATGATGCATAGTGGCTGTATTTTCTAACTTTCGTCTGATTTTATTCTATTACTACAAAGGAAAGTGGAAAAGTGACAACTTGAAAAAAATTCAGGCCGTCGCAAAATAGTTAAATGGTGCGTAACGGCTCTCAACTTCAAAGCTTAAAAATTGTTGAAACAGTAACACCGCTGCCAGATTACACGACACAATTAAACAAAGAATACATAACATATGACCGCTTGCACAAATCTCGTGATTGATTAAATATTTGAAGTCGGAGGATGTCGAGATTATCTTTTGTTGGATTCAGTGTTAAATTGACGTAAGGATATTTGTAAGCGAAATTTTATCACTACTCCAAAGCATGATCAAGCATGAGTCATCTATGTAGATATATTAAATTTGTTAACAATTTTCTTACATCAAAGGGAACGTCCATGACTCACATATTCTAGGCGTCCGAAAGGACTCATCATTGCAAGGAGGTTGAATGGCTCCTGATTCAGCATTTATAAGTTTGCATTACTCATACTTCTATTAATTCTTAACTCTTAACTCTATAGCAGAACTACAGGTAAAGTTATTTATCAAAAAGGAATCATTCAGGGCATACTTTTTTTAACATGCTAGCAGACGGTAGTTGTAGTAACTGGTAGTATTAATCAAAATGGGTATTAATCTAAAAATTTATATTAGTGTGTAAAACAAACATTACTTAGAAGAAGTAAGATGAACAAATTCCGTGTTTTCGTAAATGTTGAAGCATAGTGAAGCAAAATTATTTTCTCCTTTGTGCTTTGGGATAGAAGTTTTCATGGTAAATGGTTCTGTTACGATGAAATGAGGTAATAACGAACAAGATAATTAATCCTGCTTCTGGTTCATTACAAATGCATTCCCTTTACCAGAATATGTTCCAACAAAACTTGTACCTTGGAGTTTTAAAACTTCACAACTCCCTGGTGTAGGCAACATTAGTGAGTGGGGAAGAGTTTTAGCAAAACTTCTACGAAATAATGTGCTTCACTAAGACGCCTTGCCTAACCAGAGCCAAATTCAAAAGTAAAGAACTAGGGTGACGGATTAATTGGTATGTAAGCTAAATTCAGTATGAAATTATGCCTACCTTAGTACTATGTGCCTCGTCTATAACGAAATTTGGTTCAACAGATGTTCAAACGATGTGAGCTGAATAATGAGAAAGTTGACAATTTTGTTAATAAAATCCCATGTTTTTGATTTATCTAGCTTCAGTCTTTGCCATTTTCTATTTTCAATTACCTCAACGCCTAATCTGTTAAGAAAATAATTATGTAATGTAAAATGCTTTGCTAGTGCTAATTTGTTAATTGTTGCAAACACATTATAGATCTGTCTTGTCCACCCGCCCGTACATCGATGTTGTAACTCAAAAACTAATTGACGAATCGAGATGTGGTTTTCACTACTCGATAGCACATGCACTAGGAACGGACAAGGTCGAAGATGAGCCATATCCGTCGACTCTGACTTACTTTTTTTTTTTTAATTTTTCTCCCGAAACCCAATAATTGCCTTATGAGAATTTACATGTTACATTACAATTTACAATAATAACTCGAATATTTCGATAACCAATGAATGGATCAATTGGGGTTTTCACTACAGTATAGCCCATGCCTCAAACCCAACCCACGCATCCGAACAACCTAACAGCTTAGCATTACCGTAACCCTCACATTAACTAACACCGGGAATTACCCGACCCCTAGCATTACCCAACTGTGGGCATTACCCAACCCCGAGCATTACCCGACCCCGGGCATTACCCGACCCCGGGAATTACTCTACCCAGGGCATTAACCGAGCCCGGGTATTACACGACCCCGGGCATCAGCCTACATCGACATTACAATATGCCAGGCATTACCCTACCCCAGACATTACCCGACCCGAACATTACGCAACCCTATGCAATCCCCGACTCCTCCACTATCACCAAAAAATTTGGTTTATGGAGTTCAATTGACAATAATTTATGTCATCAAGCTTTCTCCAGCAAAGAGCATGGATCAAAAGTAACTTCCACTGGTTACAAAAATACTGGTTGGAGTGTATTAGTAGACACATGGTACTCGTATAAATATAGATTGAATCTTAAACTTCCAGTATTGTAGTTACAAAAGACCATAAAGTTAAAAGCTCTGTGTTAGTAAATTCATATTTTGGTGTTGTTTACCTTTCAACCTGTATTTTTTGGTATTGTGCGATTATGTATTGTTTCAACTTATATTTAATAGTACAATTATATTATACAACTAGCGTAAGATTTGATGAAACTATCGAAGGAATATGAATGAAGTGTTCTTGCAAACCGGTTGAGCATTACTAGATATATGGGTAACTTAACATGCTAATTCAAAACGCAACCTTTTCCAAATGGAATTATATCTTGTACAAGATGACAAAAGTTACATCCTAGTGAAAGTTTTGTCAAATTTTGTGAAATTTTTCAATAAATGATTCACCCGGCTAACCAGCAAATGCATCCCTTCTACTCCAAAAATTTTATCTTATCGAGTCTGGTCACAATGGGCCAGAATTAAAAATTAATGGCATGATTGTCAGAATTACATAAAATAATTATGAGATGGAAGAAAACCATCAAAATATTTTTTCCAACTTATACTTAATACTATGAAATAATATAATTGAAAGGGAAAGTTTAAAACTAGATTTTAAATTTAAATTTTAATTTGGAAAGTAAATCAGTAAAGTTCGGCTATAGTGAATATGGTATAATAGAACTCCGGCTATAGCAAACAACACTGTCCGGTCCCTGCCTAGCAAATGGGAGATTATGTGTTAAGCAGTCCGGCTATAATGAAATCGCCTATACTGAACTTCCGGCCTTTGTGAACCAATCCTACCTGTCCCGAGAGTCATTTTGTCCGGTTATAGTGAACACGCATGATAAATGTCCGAATTCCGCAATAAATTCTTCCTTCTTCTATGTCCATCTATGCACATGACTATGATGGAACCTCAAAGTGAGTTTTAGTTAACTCACTGCAGTTTAAAAGTCAAATCCAGCCACGATGCATTTCCGTTGTTGCTTAGAAAAACTCGATCTGGTAGGGAGAAGTCCATGGAATGTGTCACTTTGTTATTGTACCCAAAAGTGGCTAGATCCGAAAACTAGAAACCAATATCTTAGCAATATTTCTAAACTCACGACGCTTTAAAAGTATTAAAAGTGTGTGCCCCTTAATGTTCTTAAGGCAAATAAGAAAGCTTGGATGAATTCTTTAATTTTTTTTCAAATTTCCGTATTCAGTAGAAAACCTTACAGGAATCAAACCGAAAAGCCGTTTTGTTGGTGGACAATTGTGATCCACCATTTCCAATTTAACACATATTAATCACCTCTTCCTATCTGCCAACACAACTAGCCTATGGACCCAGGGAAGCAAGTTTTAAAGCCAAGCGCTAGTTCAATTGGAGGGACCAAAATACTTTACCAAAATCAGTCAAAATTTTACCCAAATTAGTGTTGCGGAATTTTAGGAGAAAATGATGGAAGCGCCGACTCTACTTGAACTGGAAATTTATCATTAGAACATAACCGTATTCAGTCTAAAGCAAATTTTCATCACCCAGTACTTCTCTACATCGACGTAACTGAATTTATAGTAAAATATTTGGATATAATGAACAATTATTGAAATGTAGGGTCTGTTCACTATACGGATATAATGAACTCCGGCTTACTGAACGAATCCTGTCGGTCCCTACGAAGTCACTATAACCAAATTTTACTGTATTATGAAATTTAAGCACGAGAAAATAAATTACAATTGAGTCACTATAACCAAATTTTACTGTATTATGAAATTTAAGCACGAGAAAATAAATTACAATTAAAAAAATTTTTTTTGAGTATTTGAGTTTGAATGGCTGTGGTGGGTTCATTTATTAAGAATGGTGCCTAGTCGTATGACAGGAAATTCCTTATCGTTTTTTCTTCAAAGTCCAACCTTCAGACAAATTAATTTACCGGAAATTTTTGGAAATAACTGCAAAGGTCAACTGCCTATCTCCACAATGTATTTTCCAAACTTTGAGCTCCAATAAAAAAAAGACGTTTAGCCCCAAGTCTATAATATTTTAGGAATGAGTAGTTGTTTCAATAGGAAGTATAATCCGCTATTACAGATGTCAATTCTAAAGCATTGCATTAATGCCATAAAATGGCTACAGAAAACCACTGTGAGGGTGGGTAGGCGATGCGAATCGCAACATTTCCTCTTAGTCGATTTTCCAGATTAGGCATAACCGTCAAGTGTTTACTATCGGCCAGGAAATAATAACATGTCTAGTAAAATGTATATATTTTAAACCTCTAAAACTTATTATTTCTACCTTAAACAACTTCTTATCTATTTTTTATGAACTCACCCAAAGATATAACCTTGAGTCTTATATAGCCCGTTTCTGTCTATAGTATTACTGATAGTGAGTGGCAATTCAACAGCAACAGACAATTTGTTGTGATATTTTATTTTTAGTTTCAAAACAACGGGAATTTTCTAGCAAGGTAATGAATAAAATTTTGCATATTGTCCCAATAATTTAAATCAAGTAGCTTTTAAATTTACAGTAACACTGTGACACTATAAACAATATTCCAGATGTTGGGATAAAGAAGTTTTAATACAGCTTACTGCAGCTTTAAGTTACGTAAAGGGTGCAGTTATAGTAGAAGGAAATTACATTTTGCAAGAAACTGGTTTCCCCAAAGAAAATTCGTTTATTTGCTTAAACAAATAAAAATTTGGAAAGGTGTAGGCAACTTATAACGCCAAAATGTTAATAAAATTACAATAATGTCATTGTAGTTAGTTGAAGGAGCATTGAAAATAGCAAAAATAAATAACTAAATAAATATAAATAAATAATTTTTTGATATCTTTGTTTAGTTAACTAATTCAGAAAAATAAGTTTCTAAAGATTTGCCAAAGCATGCTTTTGGAAAAATGCATCAACATTTTATAGAAACCCTCTAAAAGAAAAGAAAGAACATTTTCTGATGTTACAAATAAAATTTGTTTAAGATTCGTCAGATGTTATAGAAAGGTAAGTGAAAAATAATTCTAAAATCGTAACTTCATAATGAGAGAAAGGCCTTAATACGCAGCACAATCTGCTAGAAAATTAAAAACATTTTATTAATTGGAAACGAGGACCAAGCCGGTTTTCAATTGTTTATTACGAAGTCCTCTGATAGTGTGAAAATTCCAAATCAATCACGCAAGGACAATCCGATTAACAAAATAAGTTCGACAAATTATTTCCACCGTCCTTTGCTTCAGTGTACAAAACGGAACTTCTATTTAGAATATTCACCTTCAGCTAGTGAGGCAAGAAATGTGTGAGTACTGTAGACCTCGGTTATAATGATTTATAGGAAATCAGGAAATTCGGTTATTCACAGCGGTTGTTTATTATAGCCAAATAGATGAACAAATATTGAATTTGAAGTTATGTCCATAACATACGATTTTCTCGATTTTTCTTGGTTCAATTATTTCCATTTTCTAGAGACTGCAAACCAAGTAAAACAAAATTTACTGGAGCAGAAAAAGACAGTGTAGTGTTACAGTGTAGTGTTTCAGTGTACAGTAAACCTCAGATTAGCCGAACTCGGTTGAGCTGAACCTCGGTTAAGACGGAGACTTTTTCTCGTTATCAGTAAAGTATGCACTTTACCTCGGTTAAGCTACCCTTGGCTTCTATGAACCAAATATTCCGGTCTATCGGGGTTATCCGACTTGTAGAATGGGAAGCGCGTGGTACCTGGTGTTTATGGCTCTTCCTATAGCCATAATGTCATGATTCGTGTAGAAATGCAAAGATTCAGAAAAAAATTTTTTGATTATAAATATTTCGACCACCACCACCAAGGGTATACCTCCACCCAAGTCGCTAATAGAAGAGCAACATAACACAACAAAGGCACAAAAATCAAGTCCCTTCTGGGACAAACAAAAAAGTAACACAATGACCATCAACGATTTATTATAATTTACTGTAACCATATCCGAAAATCAATGTAAGGAAGGAATGAGCCTGACCGACTCATTTTACTCAATATCCAAAAATGCCTACATCCACTATGGCACCCTTTTTCTCATGCCAGTTGCACACGGGCATTTCCCCCATGACACAGCGTTTTCAATAATGCACATTGCTAGTATTTACTAGGGTTCCGAATGACTCAAACTCAGTGACTCTGAGTCATGACTCTGAGTCACGTGACTCTGACTCTGACTCATCGATTTCTCGGAATCACTAATTTTGGGTGACTCTGACTCAATAGAGAAATGGGAGTCACTGAGTCGTGACTCTGTGCCTTTCCAAAGTGACTCTGAGTCATGACTCACTAGGAAGAGTCATGACTCCCAAGCAACAAAGCGTTACTGCTTACATCTTGCCTTTTTTGTACTAAAAAATTATTTTCAACTCCCGCAACACAACAAATCTGAGAGTTTGAGTTTGCTCCCGCGCGGCTCGTGTTTAGTTTGAAGCACACTTGTAACTTACACCACTACACATCGAAATGGAACTCAGATTTTAATAAAAATCTATACTCAACGCTTCTAAAAATTCCAACTCACAATCAGAATCGAAGTAGACAATAGCCATTTGAAATAGAAATGTATTCGAAATCGATGATTTTAAAGAAACATAAAATCTAAACCATAATTCATAATTTTAAATATTTTAGATCTAAATCTGATTTTAAGTTTCTCAAGATCGAAATCCATATTGTTTCAGGCTATTGAAATTGAAATATATTATGGTCTGGAAATAAGTTTCAAGCATGTATAATAAAACGAAGTTTACTTAAGACAAACAAAGTTTTATACTTAAAAAAAAATGATTAAAATTCATAATTTTAAGGTGCTCAAATTCAAAATCCGTTATTCGAAGAAGATCCAAATCCAAAATTAATTCAACTTTTCAGTCGAAATTGAAATCAAAGTTTAGGTCTCGGTACAAACTGTAAGCTAAATCGAAACTCAACGTTAATCATTCGAAATCGAAACCCATAACTATTCAGTCATTCGAAATTTTGAATTACATATGTGTTCAATGATCGATTATTTTCATAGCGTTGACACGAAGGATCAGTATAAATATTGCAGCTAAGCTAATTTAATTTAAAATCGGATCAAAAAGAACGAAGAATTTCAAAAATTTATTTAAGAGTGTCTTTAACCGAAAAGAGCAGGTAACTTAGCGTCTTTCTATCACTCATTTTGAGCTTTGAATACGCATTATGATCATTTTACTGTAAAAAGAAAAATATAAAATTTCTGTGAATCTGAGTCACTGAGTCATGACTCAGAGTCACAGAGTCATGACTCTGAGTCACCTGACTCTGACTCAAGCTTCAGGAGTGATTCTATAAGAGTCACTGAGTCAGGTTCACTGAGTCATTAATATTCATGACTCTGACTCAGTGTGAAAATGGGAGTCAGTGAGTCATGACTCTGAGTCACCTGACTCTGACTCTGAAGAAAGTGAGAGTCATTCGGAACCCTAGTATTTACTTACGGTATAGATAAGCAGCAACAGGAGATGAAAAAGAATAGAAAATTATAATCTTGATGATTTTATTCGCTGTGCGATGGAATAATAGCAAAAACCTGATTCAAAACTATAATGTTTCATTTATTGACAAAGTATTTTATTAAATTGACTTGACTTTTCAACAAAATACTAGGCTCTGAGTCAACTGTGACTATGGTGAAGTCAATGACTAGAGCGCTAAATATAGTGCATTACACTAAATTGCTCAGTTAGCCGACTTCATTATGACCAGGTTTTTAACATTAATATGCCGTAGGTGATTGGCAGTTCACGCTCATTATAATGACAGTGGTTCCATTACACACAAGGCATTAGGAATATCGACTGGAAAGCGAATCTGATATTCATTGTTCATTGTCAATTTTTTGCTAAAGTAAATTTGTACAAAAAATGAACATTCTTTTAGGCCAATGTACATGAGATGTTAGGTGTCCCAAACGAATGTTCCGAAATTAAAATTTAAAAACAAATCGTAACTTTTTTTCTAGACGTTGCAGAGACTTGATTAAAAAAATTCTCCTCTCTACTTTCGCATAATCTTTCTGAAACATGTAAACAGTATCATCTAAAAAAATTTGCTTTAAGGAGTCTTACTGACAATAATTTTTTGAGCACCTCTTTCTCCAGCAAACAGCATGGGTTAAAAGTAACTTCCAGTCGTCCCAAAAACACTGGTTGGACTGTATGTATGTAACTAAAGATTCAATATGAGTTACCAGAAATAATTGTCTCAAGTTTTCACTTGGTCTCATCCTTGGCGCGAACGGAAAAACCTCCCTCTCACGCTTTCCCAAAATTCAACTACCCATTTGTTCAACAGCGGGCATTTCATTTCATTCCAATTTTTTTTTATTGCATATTGCAGAAAGTTAAATTTTTGTAAATCTTTTTCATGTTTTGTTTAGTTACCTCCGGTTTAGACTTAAAGGTTTCATCCAGACTGGATCCATTTTTTTGAAATTTATCAAGATTGCTTCAAGATTTACATTTTTACTTTCATATGGAAAATTTTCCATTTCATTTCAATTCCAGGTTACGTCAATTCCATTTCCAATATTTATTTATCACACATTTATACTTCCAGTCTGCATACGGACTGCTTCCATTATGTTAAAAAATTTCCATTTTTGTAAAGTTAACACTGGTTCAACTTTTCTTGAAATGGATGAACTCTGGATTCTCTTTGAGCCCCATTGTTCTTTTTTTTAAATACAATGGTTAATGAAAATAAAATTTACTACAATTTAATACAAAAAAAATTTTTATTCAAAAAAAAAAAAAAAAAAAAAATTAAATTATTTTTTTCAAAATTAAAAAAAAATATTTGGAAAAATTAAAAAAAAATTTTTTTCACAAAGATTAGTTTTTTTTAATTTTTCACAAAAATTAAATTTTTTTTTAATTTTTCGCAAAAATTATTCAAAACATCCTGAATAGAATTTGTATGCGATTAAACAAATTCTTGAACATAGGTGATTGATATCAAATGATATCCTGTCTATTTCCAAAAATACATTTTTAGTTCCAGAATTTAATTTTTGGAAATGGAAATGAAATGGACTGGATCTTGAACTGATTTCTGTAACTATAAATTGACACAAAAATATTGATATGAAATGGACACGATATGAACTGGATCTTGACTGCATCTTGATAGCAAATCTGTAAGTCTAAACCGGGGGTTACAAGAGTAATTCTAATTTTACAAGCTGAACTACGAATTGGAATTGATGCTACACTAGGTTTCATCCAGTGAAATTAGTACCGAAGTGATTACGATTAAGGTAAAACCAAGTGAAGCATCAATTAGAATAAATTTGTTCACTTTATAAAATCATATTCTCTTTTATAATTAATGAAGAGAATAACGAAGGTGTGGTCGAGTTATACTTTTCCGGCAGACGTAAGTGTATCCTGATAATCGGTTGGATTAAGCAGATGGTAGATGGGTACCACGGTTTTTAGTAATTTCTATTGCAATTTTTCTTAGTGATTCTTAGTGATTTATTATTACATATTATACATATATTATATATTTTCTTGTGTTTTTTAGTATTTGTGGATGGATTTCATCAGAGTACCTCTTTTATTCAAATCTAAAAAAAATATACGGAAGAAGTAGACCTCTATAAAAATCAATTCATATAATTCTAATTCTTCCGTGTTTTTTTTAGATTAAACCTAATGTAATACTTGGATGTAACCATCTACCACATCTGTGTCAATCCAATTTGAAAATCAAACAACCTGACAACTTAGTATAAGTGTTTCTAACAACCTAAGTTTTAGGTTTTGTGTCAGGTTATGAATTTCTAGATTGGTTATGTAATTGTTTCCAATACTATTTAATATATTGCATGCCCAACTACGGCGAGTAGCCTAGGTTGCTGCTGAGCAAAGTTGCTTAATTTATCCATTCGCGCCAAGGATGAGACCAAGTGAAAAATAGAGACAATTATTTCTGGTAACTCATATTGAATCTTTATGTACGTATGTGTGTAATGCATGTATATTCCTGGACTAAATAAATTTTTTTTACTCACTCAGAATGCCCACACTCACATCCAGGGTTCAAAAATGGAAAGATATGGGTCACAATGAAGATTTCAAAGGGCATAAAGTTCATTGTTTCTATCGTCACAAAGGTGCCACTCATGAAACACCACTTCTTGTTTTCATACATGGATTTCCTACTTCCTCCTATGATTGGATAAAAATTATAGACAAATTTCCTACTTTTTCAATGCTAACTTTCGATTTTTTGGGATTTGGTCTGTCTGATAAGCCATCCAACTTAAACTACACACTCTCCAATCATGCTGATTTGGCAGTTGAACTGGTGGAGCGCCATGTCACCAAAGAAAATATTCGACCACCGGTATATATAATTGCCCATGACATGGGGACTTCAATATGCTCTGAAATCCTTGCAAGGGATTTGGATGGTTCACTTTCCAAAAATATTCAAATCATTGGCGTACTACTTTTCAACGGGAATATGATTATGAGCAAAGCTTCACTTGTGTTGGGACAGCGAATACTAAGGTCAAGATTAGGATGGCTACTCTCATACCTCTCCAACAAACCATTTTTCCTGTGAGTTTAAGAAATATCTCATTTAACCAAGGACACAATGGATTTTTTGTTAAATTTTTATTGTAACTCAAAAACAAATACTCCTTGGGGTATGTTTAATTTAGGGTTTTTATTAATTTTTGTTCGAAAAGTTTCATAATTCAAATTCAAATTTAACATCATTAAAGGCTTAGATAGCTTACTTTTGCAATTTGTTTAATCAACGCGAGTTCAACTATATTTTGTAATATATCATATTGATAAGGCAGTGACTGTTGGGCCCATGGGAAGGTCCAATAACGCAAGGGGGGCTGCGGGAAACCACGGGAGGGCTGCGGGAAGACACAGGAGGGCTACAGGAACCCACGGAAGACATACGGAAACCCAAGCGAGGGCTGCTGGAAACCACGGGAGGGCTGCGGAAACCCTATGGAGTGCTACAACAACCCGTGGCAGGGCTGCGATAAACCACGGCGGGCTGCGTTAACCCACGGGAGCGCTGCATACAGACAAGGGATCTATGTTGGAAACCACGGGAGGGCTGTGGCAACCCGCGGGAGGGCTGCGGAAACTAACGAGAGGGCTGTGGAAACCCACGGTAGGGCTGCGGCAACTCGTGGGATGGCTGCGGCAACTCGCGAGATGGCTGCGGCAACTCGCGGGATGGCTGCGGCAACTCGCGGGATGGCTACCGGGAGACACGGGAGGGCTGTAGGAACCCGTGGAAGAGCTGCGGCAACCAACGGGAGGCTGTTGCAACCCGCGGGAGGGTGAGGGAAGACATGTGAGAGCTGCGGTAACCCACGGGATGACTGCGGAAACTCACGGGAGGACTGCGTCAACCAGTGGGAGGGCTGCGGGAAGTCAAATCAATGAATGCACATTTAAACTAACTAGTTGGCTAGTTCTAGCCATTAGTTTTTAATTTCCGCCAAAATCAGATATTTTGATTTTAGAGGTCACCATTGACCTAGGTAAATTACAAGTAATTAACATAGTTAGTGTAACTGATTCAGCAGAGTGGTGTCGAAACAAATAAGAAATTCCTTATTGTCGTATGTGAAGTTGGTACCAAGTTAGAATTGGCAACAAGGTTACCATTTTTCAATAATTTTCACAAATATAGACATTTTTGTTATCATTTTTCTAGACGTGGTTTTCAAATAGAAGTCACGACTTTGAGAATATCTTACTCCACATGAACTGTAGTTTCCCAACATTTCAAGAAATGGATTTCTATTTGTGGACCACATGTAAAAAGTTGTCACTAAACTTATCAATTACCCCATTAGCTCTAATAGAAAGTTAAATTTTCTTCACATTTCAGTCAGTTAAAAAAAAATTTTTTTTTGAACAAATGTCGAAGTATTTCAAATTTTGAAAATGAGGGACATAATCAGGATCACTTCCTCTAATTATAAATCATATCTAATTGCAAATCAGAAACTATGGTACGACCAGCTTTGACACAGTTGAGGAATAACTATCCATTTAGTATTCATGGTCAGTAAACGCTGAATATTTTGGTAATTGCTGTTATGCTATTCCTATATTCAGCTGTGTGAGATTAGTGGTGGTGGTAGGAACCGGGTATTTTTACTCTGCTTGATTTTATTGTTTATTAAATTAGTAAAAAAATTTATTTTATATTTTTAAATTAGTGCTCATGCGTCACAAGTGTCTAATATCGCTTCAATTTTTGAAAAGACAGTGGACCTCGCCTATTATGACACCAGGTGTATTGGAACCACGGTTTTAATGAACCTGAAACGCCGATCCCTGGCTAGAGATAGGCAAATTAATGTTGAAAACTTCGGTCATAATTAACACGGTAAAAATGTACACTCGGTTGTAATGGACCATATCTTGCGGTCTAGCCCTTTGATCGTGAGAGATGAACCAGACCCTATTTTGTTGAAAAAGTTATGCTAATTTAATAAAATTTGTGAATGAATGACGAATTGAAGTTTTGAATCACTGTGTCAACTTTTTTCCTATTATTCCGTGGTGCAGTGAACAAAATAAGACACTTGTCAAATTTATTCTTCATCCACTATTACAGCATCTCTAAATCGTGAGTAAATTCTAGCATTGCAGAATTCTGAAGACATTCCACACAGTTTGATCTATGTTTTTTTTCTGGTCTAGTAATTTTTTTAATTTTATTTGGATTGTGAGGTAGCAGAGCCTAGAAAAAGGAAATAATTGAACTAAGAAAAAGAAAAAACATCGGATGTTATGAACATAAGTTTTAATTTAATATTTGTTCATTATTCGGCTATAATAAAGATCGGCTGTTAGGAACCGAATTTCCTGGTTCCTAAACTTTCATTATAGCCGAGGTTCACTGTAACCGCTTTGTATTTAAAAACCCCGAGTAAAACCCTAAAATCCCTAATTATAGTTTGTTTTTTTCGAATAAAACCCCCGAATTAGCTAACCCTGGTTAGCACCCAAGGCCAATGCAGTATGCGCCAAACAAAAAATGAGTCAGAATTTGAAGAAATTTTAAGGTTTCGCTTTGTAAAGGTTGAATATTTTAATTTTTAGCTTTGTTTGAAGTTTTTGTTTTCTATCTTCTCATTTTAATTGTTTTAATATTTTAGTTTCAGTTTGACTTTTCTTTGGTCTGCGCAAATTGACTTTGACCCATATTGCTTTGACACATTTAGTTTGGAACCCTTTCATCCTAGTTAGCTAGAGATGCAGTAGATTGTATTTACTTTTTCACTAAGACTCAGAATTTTTTCTGTTTTGATCTTTTTTAATTTGAATATTAGCCACAGCAAAAGGAGTCAATTTCAATGAATTTATTTGTCAACTAAATGGAATAAATTTTGGATATTTGCGTCGTCAGACTCAAAGTAAGGCAGCTATTCCTAATGCTCCTAAGCCTAAATGTGGCAAGTTTCTTAAATATACCGCGGGATTTTAAACCTAAGATAAGAACCTATAGAAAAACCCCAGAATGCATCAGTCCCCCTGCCTTACTCTACCATAAACGTTCAATTCGTGTAAAATACTACCCATCGATATGAAATCGAAGTTAAAAAAATAGGTCGTAAAAACAAAATCAAGACGTAACATAGACACAAAACCAAAATACAAAATAAAATTCAAATTGAGATATAACATAATTATAACATTCACCTACCGATCAGGTTTTATTAAGTCCACGAGCTTTCTACGCATACTCAAAATATATATCAAAACTGTGAATTTTGAGTTTTTATTTTGCCGCGCTGCCGCACCACTTCTGAATTGGCGAATGTGACTAACAAATATAAACTGGGTTTCAATTAATAACTTTCATTTCGTCAAAACTTCTCGGATCAACTTGAAGTTTTGCTAGACTGCAGAAGGCGTTTTGAGAATGCATCTTCCATGATTTTCTAAAATATTCATAAAAATATATTTGACTGAATAAAAAAATTTTTTTTTTCTATTAGTTTCTAATGGTGGTGAACTAAAGTAACACTCGGCAATCCGTCAAACATTCTCGGACTATTTGAAATTTAGAAGGCATGTGCTTACACTCATTCTGGGAAAGTAGTTTGGATGTTTTCGAATTTTTTTTTAATTATATTTTTTTCAGACAGTCTTAAATAATTTTTTTCAAGTATTTTCTAAAACCTGCAAAAATACATTTTCAAAATACGATACAGCACATCAATACGAAAGTAGAAATTGAACCGACGACAAGTGACGCAATTCTGAGTTTGAATTCAGTACACCAATGTGTAAACTAAATTAAGAACAATTTTATTAATCATAAAAATTTAATTTTGAAATGATTTCGAGTATACATCCAAATATACATTACTTCCTAAATTTCAAATTAATCCGAGAATATTTTATAGAATGCTGAGTGTTAATTTAGTTCACCATTAGAAAATAATAGAAAAACTTTTTTTTTATTCTCAAAATGCGTTTCTGTACACTCAAGCAAAACTTCTAATTGATCTGAGAAATTTTGACAAAATAAAAGTTATTAATTGAAACCCATTTTAACCTGTTAAAGTCCCATTAGCAAATTTAAAAGTGGTGCGGCAGAGCGGAAAAATAAAGACTCAAGATTCACAGTTTTGATATATATTTTGAGTATGCGTAGAAAGCTCGTGGACTTAATAAAACCTGATCGGTAAATCAACGCTTTGAAAAGGAGTGGCAGCACACAAAAGGGGCTTTGCTGTGGTGTCTTTTACTACTATACTACTTTTTTGACTACTTTTCGATATGCCTGATTTTGGTTCGCCTCATTTTGCTTTATGCTTCTCTAAGGTGACACGCGTCTCACATGCCCTTCATGTAAGTTGCAGCTGTTCCCACCACTAAACCAATGCATCGTGAGTAATTCACCCATATTTCTTATGCTTGATCGATTTACTTTTTTCTAATCTACGTTGCCTACGTTTTGTCCACATCTCATCCTTATTTTTGCCGCTTATATTATTTATACTAATATTTTTTATTATTTATATAACTACATTACCAGCAAAATCTGATTGGAAAGTTAATTTGATCGTTTAGTTTGGTTTTTCTTGTATTTGATCATATCAGACGGCAAACTAGTATCATATCAAGAGAATTTTGTAGTCTAGTGGTGCTGTGTGTAAGCAATAGATCAACAAACTCATGCACATTTCATTGTTACTAGTTGGCAACTTTCAACAGCCGCATCGAACAAACCTCTAAATCCAGAAGAAGGTGACGATCAGTGGAATTTGCTGAACTTCAACGCCGGAAACAAACGTCTACACAAAACCATTCAGTACACGTTCGAGAGAGTCGAGAAAGAAGACAGATTGTTGGGGGCTATTAGGAACTCTCCAATACCTATTTCCTTTGCGTGGGGAATGGAAGACCAAGTGGCTACTGCTGCCCTGCAGCTTCAAGGGTGGATGGAACTGCGACCTTCAGCCCCAATTTACGAACTTCCTGGACTGGGGCATTTCCCACAGTTAGATGACCCAGAATCATTTACACATGTTTTGAAATCCATTCTACAACAAATATAAATTGTAAATCTAAAATGCGGCGTCTATTCGATCAAATCGTTGCTGACCTCTTAGATGTACAATATCGTATTCTTTTATCCCAGAGTATGGAGTTTCGGTACAAGGGTTGATTGTTTTCCTGGAGTCGCTATGCATAAAAACTCTATTTTGAAATGATTTGCGTTAAATTTATCACTACATTGTTGAATACTTTTTTTAAATAATAAAATTCTTCAACTCTAACAAAAAACGTCCAAAAGGATAGGAATCTTATTAAAAAATAAAATTGCTAAAAATACAAATCTTCCTCAAGATTAACAAAAATCGTACCACTTCATTTTCATTCAACTCAATTCATGGAAGAAACTCATTGATTATTACCTCAACTATAAGCCCAAAATCGATACTGTATTATGTGTTGCAAATACGCCTTATAGAGCTGTCTTGTCTGTTCATCGGTGCTCAAACTCAAAAATGAATTGACGGATCGAGAAACGGCTTTCACTAATAAATAGCCCAAGCACTAGGAAAGGACAAGTCCGAAGACGAGCCATATCCGTCTAGTCTGTCCTAGTTTTTTATTTTTCTCCCAAATCTCTAACAAGTAAATTCACTTAACGCTTAGACATAAGGTCAATAATAATCAAACAATTATAATTTAGTTGAAATTACACCTACTATTTAGTAGCAGGTTTTAATTCATATTAGACGTTAACTTTTGAAGTTGTTGAGCATATTCAAACTATCATTCAGATAAACATTTACTAATGATATGTAAAATTTAGGGTAATTACGACTTCATAAACGTATTAGACACCAACGATTGGTAACTTTTTTCTCAGGTTCTCATTTGTTGGTGCACTTAACAAATAATTGAATATAATCCCTGAGACATAGTTTGGAAAATAGTAAATAGATGCAAGGAAATTCAATGAACCAAACGCATATTCCATCTGCGATACAAAATTTATCCAATTAAATTTTTCCTGACTGCTTGTTCCTTTTTTCCGATATTAAGTTGTTTCTTATTTCAATGTCATACAAATAATTAACCGTATCGACGATGGAATCATCCGTGGACTAATAATTTAGTGAAAATAAAATGAGAGTTGATGTCTATGATGCAATGCAGCGAAATCAACATAATGATACAGTGAAAATCAACTGCTGCAAGCTGAATTGTAACTAAGTACCGTCGAATCAATACCAACAGAACCTAATAATCAAGGACGCCAAAAAGCAGGAAAAGCACATTCGCAACAGCGCAACTTATTTAGCTGAAAGCTCTGACACATATGATTCGTGAAAAATGGCGTCGATTAATGCAATAAAAAAAGCAGGAAAAGCATATTTTTCCGGTGAAAGTAGAATTCTTTCTGAAAAGCATATTCTCTTTGAATTTGCTGCTTTTGCTTTAATGTCAACTGAAGAAATGCCCACTACTTTCCGAATAAATCGGAAACAATTATTGGAACAAATCTAATAATTCTGGAAATAATCTGAACACTTTTCAGAACAAATCTGAAAAATTTAGCGGAACCAATCCGTAAAATCGACTTCCAACGGAACAAATCCATAGGAAGTATTGGAACCTATCCAATATGTCTGGAACCTATCTATAAAAATTGTGTCCAACGGAACTTATCCGCATGAAACTCGGAACCAATCCGATTTTCTGAAACCTAATCAGAAAGTAATTTCCGACGGAACCTATCCGAAGGAAAATCAGAATCAATTTGATAAATCGAAAGCCTGTTCGGTTTTTTATTCTCGAGGAACTATTCCTCTAGAGAAAAAATTCCAAGAAGCAACTAATTTCTCGGAACAATAGCGCAGAGGAGCGCTAACCGACAATTTTTTTCACCAGATATGACGGTTTGGTTACTCTGTCTGAGATGTGACGGTTTGGTTACTCTGTCCTGACAGGACAAACGTGAGACAAAAACTTAGCTACGCCACCGACTTCCCAGTCAACCCAAACCAAACACACCAAATCCCAAATCTCTAAATTACAGACCTGATGGATTCTGGACAAGGAAGACACGAGCGATGACAACCCTTGACCCACAAGAGAAGATAAGAAGAAAATGATGACCAATGACACAGGACAACACAACTTACAAAGAGAAATAATTTTATTTGAAACAAAAACGTCTTGGCCAACTAATGGTCAATAGGCGACTGACTGAAAAAACTGTCCTCATGCAGTTACTTCCCTTTGGAGAACTGCATGGGGGCTTTTTCCAATAAAAATTAAACAAATTATGAGTCTATGAACTTATCACAGACTCAAACAAAAATGAATAAAAATTATCTTGTCTGTGAGCACTAACCTCACAGGCAACTAACAAAAATAGATAATAATTTATTTATTTTTATTTAATTATTAGTTGATATGGCAGAGCCCAATCAATGGCTGTTTTGAAAAAGTTTTGATATATTAAATAAGAATATGTGTAAATCTTTGTATTGATTTGGTAGTAATTTGGTGCATGCAAGAAATTTGAAAAATTCTAGAAGGTTTTCTCCGTGTTTAGGGAAGAATGTAGGACGTCCTAGTTTTTCTGTGTTTTGGCATTGGAATAGAAGGTGTTCTAGGGAGCTCTCGTTTCTGCAGAAATTGCATATTTTTCTTTCCCACATTCCAAGGTCGATTCTTCTGCCTCCTTCTGATCTGATAGTGTTGAGTCCGAGTCTGATGTTTGCTATATTTCTGACTGTATAGTTAAAATTATTTTAATTGAGGTACGGTTCTGCTCCACATGTTGTTTTAGTATTGAGGAAACCTGGAATTCTACTTGACTTTTCCGTTTTTCCGTAGTCCTCTTGGTATAATTTAGCTTTGATTCTTCGAATTGTTTCTTTTTTCCAATGTTGAGTTAAATCCGCATCCTCTGCTATCCATAGGTGGTCGAGATTAACAGTTGAGAAAAGTTTTTCCATTTGAGAGCACCAGTTGTATTTATTTTCGTTCTGACAATCGGATTTTTTCCTAAGTTCAGTATAAGCATCACGGAGAAGGGTATTCTTCTTGCTTTTGAGTATCCTGATCCAGAAACCAATCGCTAGTTTGAATATTTCGGCTGAAATATGGGTCGTCCCAATCTCAAGTCTTAGGATGTACCTTGGGATAGACCATGGTAGGTGTAGTGTTCGCTTTAAGAATTGCTGCTGGACTTTTTCAATTTTCTCGGCGTGTGGAAGACTCCAAATTCCTGCTGCATACGTTGTTGTTGAGTTAATGATTGATGATAGGAGTTTTTTTGTTGAATTTAGCGAGAAGACTTTTGGTCGTTTTAGAGTGTGTAGTGTTGTGGCGGTTGCTGCTAGCCCTCTTGTTGTTGCTTCTTGGGCAGATAGGTTTGCTAGGCCCGACGAGCAGAAAGTAATTCCCAAGTATTTGTAGTGATTTGTTATTTCAACAGAATTACCGTTCCATGTAAATTTATCTGATTTTTTGATTCGTCTTCCTTTTCTAAAAATGACCACTTTTGTTTTCTTCATATTAATTTAGAGGTTTTTCGATTTAAAGAATTTAGATGCTATGTTGATTTTCTCTTGTAGTAGTTCTTGCGATGATGCCACAATTACTAAATCGTCGGCATATAAAAGGCAGTGTACTTTACGTCCATTTATGCGGATCCCTTCTAAAAGACACGTGCTATATTTAGTGTTTAGCTCTTCAATGAAGAGGTTGAACAGAGATGGACTGACAACTTCACCTTGTAATACACCTCTTTCTATTTTAAAATTTTTGGGACGTCCCACTCCACCTTTTACACTCGCGTTAGCTTGCGAGTAAATACTTTTGAAGATGTTTATGAATTTAGTTGAGACGCCGGCCTCGTAGAGGGTTGACCAGAGGAGTGCATGGTTTGTTGTGTTTCACGAAACCATGTTTACGTTTCAAATCTGAAAAGAATCTCAAACTCAAACGAAAATTGCAAGTCAGATCATAAGGTTCAATCTGTAGTGTTAAACTCAATTCCAGACTTAGTCTACCTGAACGTAAAATTTCAAACTCCCTATTATTAGTGAATTTTGTTTCAACAAATACTACTCTCATTGCAATAATATTATAGCGATTGTTAATAAATTACTTAATAATGACAATCTCGAAACAGTCGCCAGCCGACAGGTAAATAAAGTATATAATAGACGCATCACCCGACACATTCATGTGCGTAAGTTGGTTCTCTGTACTTCCGACGATGAACCTTGGAAGTACAAAGTTTGGATATGAGATTGGACATGATTTGGATACTACTGCGTTGGACAGTGAGAAGACAACGGCTAGTAGTTCGATGTGTTGTGACAAACCGCAGACACGTCGGTGTTCGATGTGTAATAAGAAATATTATATTATTAGCCGGAGTGCTTTAGCAATACCACAGACCAAACTTAATGTCGGTGGGTAATAATAAAACTTAAGTTCACAGGTTTGTAGTGTAGAAACGCCGCAGGCCTAGGTGGGTGGGATGCAGACAGTTCGTGGTTAGTGGCTATGAGTGGGGTGTTATGAGATTCCAATTATACCTCAAAGCAATAGAAAGTCTGAAAACGGCCACCGTTACTATGTATTGACTTCATGAACTTTGATGATTTGAGTCAGAACAGAAGTATCTAGCACAGACGTGCAGTTGAAAGTCTCTTTGCTATTATGACATTATAATAAATAAACCGTAAAAATGTACAAACACCCGTAGACTTAACCAAATTAACTGCGACAGGCTTATACTGGTTAAACCGGCGATAACTAAAGCTTTTTCGAAGTGTCAACCGTAGGCGACTTGGCAAACGAGAATGTCAATAAAATGGTAAGTTGGGAACAGGCAAGCTAGTAAAAGTTTGGGATAACAGATAAGGTTTGGACAAAAAAAAACACGCTTGTTTAAAACAGTGTTTTAAACTGTTTTAAACAATTCTGTTTAAAAAAGTTTGTTTTAAACAAAAGCAGTAACGGAATGCGCACGATGACTCGTTGAAACTCTTATTGTCTGTAATTTAAAACTCGTTCCAAGTGTTAGGGTTCGCCTTGACTTAAATTCAATTTCAATCCTGTCGAACGAATCATACTTTTCCATTAGTTTACATTCAACTCCTGTATTTTTTATACTTGAGTAGTGAACTAACGAAACTAGTTTTTTTTAAATCCGACTAGAGAGTTTAAGTTTTTATTTTTTTTTATTTTGTGACTGTGAGAAGGGTTATAAGAGAAATTTGAGACAGATGGCAGGAGCAGTTTCTGAGCAGCTTTCTGCTGAACTGTTTCCACCAAAAAAAGCCACAGCAAAATGTTTTGCTGCGACTATGAGCAGTTTTTTCAAACATTGGTGGAAACAGACAGTTTTTTAGTGGAAACGTGCAGTTTAAAACTGCCGCAGTTTTCTGCGTGTCCAAAAGCTGTGGCAGAAAACTGTAATGTGGCTGGTGGAAATCTAGGTTAAAGAATATAAGATTAATTAGTGTCATTAACTTTACGAGGATGCGGCGTGGAAAGAAGAAATTTTGGTGTAAGTAGCTCTATATGTATGTACTTTCTCATTTATTTTACTAAAATAAAACTAAATTATTCCATGATTTTCATGTTCACCATTACACATGATTTTCAGGTTGAATTAAAAATGTAAAGAAATTTGAAATTAATTAAATTCTTTATATTTCTCGAATTCCTTCTACTCCGTTATGTTATTGTTGTTTCGTTTCTGATTTACAGATAAAGTAACGGTTCCGTTACGTGTTGACAACTCAGTTTACAGTTTTGTTTTGTGTCAATTTTGTAACCGAAGCGAAACATTCGCAATCGAAGGCTGGCAAAATCATAGATTGCTTCAAATCTAGAGATAAGCAGCAGTGTTGACGATGGGCGATCCAAAAATATAAATTGATGAGTCTTGAATGAAACAGACGCTGTGAAAAAAGCTTTCGATAATTCTAAGTAAGGTATTGACGAAATGTAAAAAAATTATGACAATCGTAATAAAATCAATTCGACTAAGGCGGTAATCAATCCTGCAGCGAAAGGTAGTTGTGATACATGTGAACCGAAGAAAAGCTGAAAAATAAGCAGACAAGACTGGTTTCACTGTATTTAAAGAATTTGAATTTGATTCTATTCTGATTAGAAAACAAATGTTGGCTTTGATTTAAAAATAAATTAACATTGGCTGAAGTTGCAAACATAGACAAGGCGTGCGCATATTGCGAATCCTAGAAAGTGTAGAACCGTTACAAAAAAGACAAACCAGAAAAAATTAGGAAAAAATGTGAGTATGTGAGAATAGAAATGAAACACAATTATAATTTAGTTGTAATTACATATACTACTAAGTAGCAGGTTTTAATTCAAATAAGGCGTTGACTTTTAAAGTTGTTGAAAAAATTTGACAGCCAAATACCCACATCTTTCAGAAGTGAAACTCGCAACATCAAACTATCATTTTTCAACCACTTTTGTAGTGGTTAGAAAAATTACCTGGTTCCTGGGTCTAAAACAGTCGTAAATGGTTTCGAAAAACAGAGGTTTAGGTTTCGAAAAATATTCCAGCTACTGGGAGCGTTTCGAACATAATTGCAGTGGTCTGTGTGGAGTTAATCTCATCAAAAATGTTACCATCCATAGACTAACCATTTCATGAAAATATAATGAGATATCTAAGATGTCAGATAGTGGGATATCAACCGCTGGCAGCTGAGTTTTAATTAAGTACCGTCAAATGAACAGAATTGGAAACATAATATTGAACTCCAATGCAAAAAAACGGAGGTAGGGCCGGATGTAAAAAAAGGTAGGGCCGGATTTAGGTACACCACTTGAGTGATTGTTTGGGTTGACTCGACTTGAGTAATTCTTTGAGGGAAGAGTTGGTATTCAAGAACGAATTTTTCCCATTGATGTGGCATGGGAGTTTGGAGTTGAGATTCGAAGCAGCTCTCACCACACTCGTGTTTAGACTCCAAATCACTCAGAAATCAGTCACTTGAGTTTGAGTGGCTTACTTAAATTCGGCCTTAATGCATACGGAATTTCGGAAAGGAAATTTGCCAACATCAACTTTGTAAAATGCAACAGTAGATAACGTACAATAAAAGTTCAAGTTTTACAAAATTTCGAATGTAGGATGAGCAAACAGTCAGACGGACAAAACAAACGGACAAACAAAATATAATCACAGTAATAACCATATTATTATAACAAACTATTATTCAGATCCTGGCAAATTTGTCTTTCGATTCAGTTCGTGCTCACACATTAAGTCAATTTTACATTTGGTGCAAAACTCAATATGATAGCTAGATGCAGATCTTTTCATTCTGTCAAGTGTTCAAGTTCTCATATAATAAGAGCCAATCATTATCCCAAAGCAATTAAGCAAGTTGCATTAATTTAAAACCATGTTTACAGTGAGTTGGGGTATGATACTTTCGTTAAACTTTTTAGTTCGATTGTTTGTAGCTACGACTGAAAGCTGTCACTTAGTCAAACATTGTTTTCTTGCCAATGGCAAACGTACAGGCGAAATTCATTGTAGAACACTTCGTCCATCAGAAACTTATACAAATCTCAACTATCAATGGAATTTGCACATCCCACAAATCGACCCAATGGGTTATTTCTTACCAAAAGACACCCAGGAAATACAGATATGTATCAGATGTGCACAGCTGCACAACATACGTGTAATAGCGAAAAGTGGTGGACATTCATATGGGAAATATTCTTTTGGAGATTCGAAGACTTTAGTGATTGACTTACAGAAAATGGATAATGTTCAAATTAACTCCAAAGAAAGTACTGTGGATGTAGGTCCTGGACTTCTTAGTGGACCATTGACAGAAAAATTATTTCAAAACGGAAAAAATCTTTTACCTAATGGATTATGTCCAACTGTAGGAATTTCTTACTGTCTTGGTGGCGGGTATTCTTTCCTATCAAGACGGTATGGACTAGTACTAGATAATTTACAAGGTATATACAGTAGATGATCAACCAGTAATTATTTTCTGTATGCTGCACGTAGCGTTTCCGGACATGGCAATATGTAATTACAAGTTTACGGATTCATTCTGTATATTCTAAGGCAATGATAGTATAGTGTTGAAAAATGAATACACTGTGAAATTTGAGGATATGCGGTAAACATGGGGAAGATGTGACCCCGTGGATTAATGAAATTAGTATAACGAAATGGTAGTAGAAAGTCAATGCCTAAGTCACGAAAAAGTCAAGGTTCTAAACGTCACTGGCAAGAAAGTTGAGTGTTCTTAATCCGATCATGGAATTAAATGAGTCCAACCTAAAATTCCAGATGAACTTGGACTTCAAGAAGTCCATGGAGAATAAGTTGATTAAGTTACATAATCCCTGTTGCCATATCCCAAATTCATCTAAACTATACAATATTTTGAATATTCATTGACTCATTGCGTGATATTCGCAAAAAATTTATTAGACTTCACTTTGAAACATTTATTTAACTTTATCTAACCTGGAAATTTCTTTATTTAATACCAACCGGAAATTCAAATGTTTGCATTAGATGTAGAAATCCAGTTACGAATAAAAATGTTCAACACAGGAAGTAAAATTGAATATTTTGTAAACCCTTCCGTTACACAGTGAAATTCTTCCAAGTAGGCCTCATCTGCGACAAATGTCGCAACCTCACTTAGGCCTCATTTGCGACAATTGTCGCGTACAATGTTACGACATTTAAGAAGACATTTAACAAAATTGGAATTTTGAATAAATTAATGTTTTATTTACTGAGAAATAATAAACAGCCATATTAAACATTTGAATTAATAAAACACCTAAACTAGTAAATACGCGCCTAAAACTTGTAACCACGATACATTACTAGCCGAAATAAGATCGGCTATTTTCCTCACTTTCGAAAAAAAGAGTAATAGTATAGTGTAAACTGACAAAATTCCTGACATAATTTAGTGCCAAATCATAATTTTTTCCATCTAAATTGGTGAAGTTTTGTTTCAAACCCGTAGAATTTTTTAATACCCGGATTTGGGTATTCTCCGAAATGAATAATTTTCCAAAATTTCTCACGTATTTTAGTACCGAATCATAATTTTTTCCATCCAAATTGGTGAAGTTTAGTTTCTAACCCGCATAATTTTATAAATAACCGAATTCGGGTATTTACCTAAGGTATTTTCAAAATTAAATTTTTTTCAAAATTCCTGTCAAAATGTGTCATCCTTTCGTAATTATTTCCATCTCAATTGGTGAACTTTACTTTCTAACCCGGGATTTTGATAATGCCCGGGTCCGGGTATTTCTTAAATTAACAAATTTTCAAAAATCCTGATCAAATTTTGACACCCTATACTTTTTTTTAATTTCCGAAAGAAGCAAAAAATAAATTATGTTTCACTTCACTGAAGGTCAAAGTTATTATTTTGAGTCTACACTATACTATTACTCTCTCTTTCGAAAGTGAAGAAAATGGTCGATCTTAATGGCTAGTAATGTATCGTACTTGTAACAAGTGTGACAATTGTCGCAAGTTTTCCACATGGACCAATCACCGGGAAAACCCGAAAACAGCGACAGTTGTCGCAATGCAGACCTCAATGCAAGAGAATTATGCGCGGCAAAAGTAGCACTTTCGTCCATAATGATCGCTTTAGAGAAAAAATAATTTCTTTTCTTGTAAAACAAAATTAACTGCTGCTCTTCCAATGGGTCAAAACATATTTTTTTACCTAAAAAATATAAAAACGCTTCACGCAAGCATAGCATAGGCCCCTGAATCAAAATTCGTAACGGCCCAGAAAAAAATGGCAGCTCAAAAGTCGCACTTGAGGCATGGACAGGTTGCGTGTCCCATGGCCCTGGCATATGTTGAACCGTCCTTGAAAGCCTAGGGCGACCTTGGGACCTGCGACTTCAGCCTTCACAAACATAAATTCACCATAATCGACAACGTTGTACATATTTCTAAGTGGACTTAATGTCTGTGTCAAAATTGAGCGTACTTGTGAATATCCAAAACAATACTTTAAAATCTGCAGCAAACGAAGGTTAGAAACTTACGCCCGTTTTACGCTTCATCTCTTCCTCATCTTTGTCGAGGTCGTTGTCGTGACGTCCTTTCTCATCTTTACATGTTTATGGTTTCGCTGAATGTTAGTTGGATGAAAAATCATTCAATGTTCATTCAAATCACTTTGTAATTTTGTTGAAGGAAGTATATATTAAAAAAATGAAACTATTCACGAAGTAAAAAGTATCTCTTGGTTCAACTTCTGTTGGAGGAGATGAGGACGAGATGAAGATGAAAAAAGTGGAAGCATAGATTGTTTTACTCAAACAAACTTGTTTCCGATGATCGTCCGAGCACGCCCGGACGATTATCTGATGAAGCATAAATTGGATAATCTGCCGGTCATCAGACGAAACTCCGGAGGAACAACAGATGCAGCGGAAGTATAAAACGGGCGTTAAAAAACTATTGTGAGCGGAAAATTCATCCGTCTGAGTATTTGCAGCAAAGTTCATTGCCCTCAGAGAAATTCAAATATTTAATTAAGAATTACATTCACAATAAATATTCCAATATTTATTGTGAAATAAATATATAAAAATTTATATATATATTCAAATATATTTAATATTTATATATAAAAATATAATTATTCAAATATTCTAATATGCCCAATTCATATATATATATATATATATATTATATAATATATAATAATATATATTATATATTATTATATATAATAATATAATATATATAATATATAAATATATTTTATATAAATATATAAAAATTTAAGTATTTAATTAAGAATTTCATTCACAATAAACATTCCAATATTTGTGAAGTAGATATATAAATATTCATATATATATTCATATTTATTTAATATTTATATATAAATATATAAATATATTGTGAAATAAATATATAAATATTGTGGCGCAGCCAGAAATCCGGACCTCTCCTATTACTCGGGAATTCTGAAATTAGAAATAGTTTAGGGTAGAACTTAATGTTAATAAGAATTCTTCTGAGCCTATTCATTTCTCCCTAAGGATGTGTGAATGGACTTAGGCGAATTCAGTAAAGATAGGAAATGGGCACTCCTTTTGTGGTTGGAAGCGATATTATAAATAGGAGTGAAACCTTCATCTCGGGAGAGGAGGGTGGTAGTCGACTTTTGAGTTTCGTAGAGAGTAGAGCTGTGCCTATCACTGTCTTTTTAGTTTAGCCTTTGTAAGTCGTTTATTTTATTGTCTTGTTCCTAAATAAAATGTACTCAAGAAAATTATTATCTCGGAATCGGAATATATTCAGCCTAGTATTGTTTTTATTGAAATACCTTGGTGTTGTCCAGTGGTCGGACCCAGAGGAGAGGGTAGAACCTAAGTGCGTGAAGTGTGTTGTCGAGAGTGCACTTTCTTCAGTAGACTGCAGACTCGGTACGGCTTCATCCCTGCTCAGGGTCAGGAAAGACCGCGTGGCATCCCTTGGGCGAGCATCGGGTATCTCTTTACATACAACACTTCACCAGAATTACTCCGGTTTCACCGTTTCCACCGGCGTCACCGGGGAGCTCTGCCTCAGCAAGAATCCGGTGACCCCTGGGAACCGGTGCCGGAAAATACATCGGAATCCCCAAACCTTCCCTGCGTTGAAGACATCGTACTTGGTAGGTAAGACCATCGGTCTTTAGTCATAATAACTTAGGAACTATAGGAAGGTAAGCTCCTGTAGGAGAAGAGTAGTCCCTATAGGAAGGTAAGCTCCTGTAGGAGAAGAGTAGTCACTATAGGAAGGTGAGCTCCTGTAGGAGAAGAGTAGTCCCTATAGGAAGGCCAGCTCCTGTAGGGAGAGACGAGTGTTCTTGTTGGAGACTGAGTTCGTATAGGGAGGATAGTCCCTACAGAAGCAGTACTCTTAGAAGCAGACCAGTTCCTACAGTGAAGTAACATCAACTCCTTAAGTTAGACATAGTCTTGGGGAGACATTACTTAAGAACCGAGAACACAAGTAACTGTCTTGTCCCGTAGGTAGAAGAGGCCCCCCCCCCAATAGTTAGGCAGTAGAGTACGAGAACTCTAGGTAGAAGAGTATCCCTCTCTGCAGGAGCAGTAGAGTCTAGAGAGACCGGCCTGTGGGTAGAAGAGAACTAGGCCCCGGTAACTCCAGTTCCTAGCCTTTAGGGGTAGTGAACTGCAGACAATAGCGGAGTTGGATAACTCAGACCCGACCTAACTAAATCCAATCCCATCCACTCCACTCCAGGCTTATATGAGACCTGTAGTGTAGAGAAGACACTTCAGTTAGAGAACAAGAAGAGTCTTTAGAGAAGTTAACTTGAGACTCTAGGAGTACTACCTAAAGAGCCAGTCCCATTCCCGTACAACAGGAACCCAATACTGTAGATACTCCGTGTGTCCCCAAGCCCCAATCACTATTATTCCCCATCTCATTCATTCGGATCCAATATTATCCTTTTCATTCTCTTAAATTAATTCTTCCAATCAATGCAACGGTACGCCGCGCCACAATATTTCAAAATTACATTCACAATAAATATTTTAATTAAATATTTCAATAAGCCCAATTCAAATATTTAATTAAAAATTACGTTCACAAAAATCCGAGGTTTTAGTTCGTTTTGGTAAAATAAAATAATAATTTGGATATTCACAAGTAAACTTTAATCTATCTAAAAATTTTAAATATTAAATTCAGTGGTATATATTTTTCAGAATTGGAGATGGTTGACGTTCATGGTGATGTGCTCATAGCCAATGAAATTGAAAACAAAAATTTGTTTTGGGCACTCCGTGGTGCAGGTGGTGGATCGTTTGGTATTGTTTCACGATACATTTTTAAAATTCATAAAGCACCATCTCAAATTGTCTATGGAAGAAGCGTTTACAATATAATCAAATTTCCTAACGTATTTGATGCATTTCAATTATTGGCTCTGTCGAATCCTCCTAGAAGTATAAACTGTATTGTTACTGTAAACCAGACTTCTATCCTAATAGAAGTTATCGAAATTTTACCGCCTTTGAACTCGTCGCCAGCTAATTGTATTCATATTTTGGCCTCGCATTTTCCTTCACAATCGACGTCTACTCAAACATCCGTTTTAAAATTTTATGATTACCTAACAACAGTTGGAGCATATGGCGGAAATTCTTTAGGAATTGCAAATGCAACAAGACACGATTATGCACCGATCTATTTTCAAGGTATGGGAAACTTTTTATTAGTTGCCTATAGCATATAATTTTAAATTATAATCTCTAAACTATTCAAAAAACATGTAGCCAGTAGAATTCAATTAAATATTCTCAGTTATATACCCATATAATAAGAGGTAACATACAGTGAAGTATGATAATGTCTGGCAGAGAAAGGAGGGTGGTTCTTTCACTTCGTTGCGGCGCTTTTCCAAAGAACTCTTTTCCACCAGTATGATGCGCGGGTTACCAACGGCTGTCGGTATTAACTTTATTAGGTTACCCAATGCGCTGTTACAGTTATGAATTTAACATTCCTTAACTATTCATAACCAGTTCTTCGATAGCAAGTGCTTTAAATATTAATTGTTTAATCTTTATGTGAATGAAAATGAAAATATAATAGACGAAATAGGTGTAAGTACGGCGCTCAACTTTAATTTCAATTTTAAAGTTTTCCGTTTTACACTTCAAGTGAAAGAACCACCCTCCTTTCTCTGCCAGACATTATCATACTCCACTATACGTTTAGTAGCTTTACATGTAGATATAATATTTTGTTTATTGGCCAAAACCCTTTGCTTGAGAAATTTGTTTTGTAATTATAACCAATGATAGTTTTTGTATTTAAATAATGTTTCCTTATAATTAGAATTCCACTACGGATATGTTATGAGAATCAAACAGCTAGGTACATTATTGAAACATTTAAAAAGTTTCAAAATATAGGCATAGTTTAAAGTTTTGACGGAGTTTTTGTATGGAAATCAGAATAACCGTCCATTTCCGTCCTTATGAACTTAAAAATTCAAAAATTGAGATCAGAAAATATTTATTTATTTCAAAAACAAAACCAGCAATCAAACACCCCGCTGCACAAGTACTGAACTGAATAATAATAATTGCATAATTGCATAATTGCATAATTGAGCATGGTTACCGTCCACTTGATGGTTACTTTTTTATTCCTGTACAAATTAATAGATTAAAAGTTATGAATTCACTTTGGAATTTTAAGTATTTTTTTTTCTTAAATTTTGTATTGATTATTCATATTATCAAAGAAGAATTATAAAATGTGTGGTAATTGTGAAACTCTATATTAATTCGACTATCAGTATTTGTGAGTGTTTGATTCAAATTGAATAAATAAGGGCAAGTTAGTAAAGGGACACTTAGGCTGAAAAATTTAATTTAAGCGTTCAGCTATGGGTAATAGTTGAACAGCTTAAATTGAGTAATTCAGCTATGGGTAATTTACTACGCCAACCGTTCAGCCTGTTGTATGGTGAATTACAAGAGTTGAAGCTATCAGGTGCCTAGGACATCTGCAAAACCTTAATAACATTTACCAAATAAATGACAGTTACCAAAAATGTCAAAAAATAAACTGTGTAGGATGTAGAATTGGATATATAGGATCCAACAATAGGATGTCAGAAATTTAACTTTGTTCAAATTTTTCAGTGTTAGCGGAGTTCTGTTTGTCTCCATCAGTTCACGAAATGACTCATAAATTTATAAGTAAGGGTTAGTTGTATTTTCACAAACTTTTCACAATACCTCACCTTTGTTTTTGCAATTACCACACTTTTGCTATTATGTGTGAAAAATAAAATAATTGCCTTTCTAACGATTTACAGAACTACATCTTAATAAAAAATATAATGATCGCCTATTGTGCGATAAAGTCAATTAGCGGTAAAAATAAATTTAAGAAAAGTTGTAAATTGCATAAAATATTGCCAACAAATTAATTGGAATTCGGTTTAATGAAATAGATTTTTAGAATTAACTAAGATGTCCTTAGGTTGAATAATTTGACGAGTTATAACTTTGTATGACATTTTTTTAATTAATAATAGACTACATTTAAAAAAATTTCTTAACGGAGACTATCTATTATGTACAGGTACATCATTTTATGTGCAAAAAAAAGTATTTGCGGACGGAATTAGAGAAATAGACAAGTTGATTCAAGTAATGGCAAAATATATCACAGTCGAAATTCAACTGCATGGAGGAGCAATAAATGACTTGAAGTCGAGTGACACAGCCTATATTCACCGAAAACCTAATTTATACAAAGCAAATCCAGATTACATTGGCCTACCTTATAGATCTGAAGAGGAAGAGGCAGCAGCACTGGATTGGTTGAAAATTTTTTTTGCTACGACACGGAGAGTGATGCATCATAAAGAATCTTATCAGAATAATGTTGATCCAGATTTGAAGGATTATTTGAAACGATACTATGGAAAAAATTTGCAAAGATTGATCCAAGTGAAAAGGATGTACGATCCGACCAATTATTTTAACAACCCACAGTCTATTCCCACAGCATGGCTTTTTTGACACTTCATATACAATTCCAACATGGGGAAATAAATTATGTATTATACTTTATCTCTGCGGTTGAGAATTATGACTTTTTTGTCGGCATTCAGATTCTGGAAGACATAGGGCACCAATTTAAAGATAGATAAGTCTCTAACTTGTGTGACGCTCCTTGTATACGGGCTTTTTCGGTGGAATTGTGATGAGAAAGAAGCGAGAAATAATTTAGGATTTCGCCGTCGATTATATGGATACTATTCTGACAAGTCAAAAGAAATATATACTTTGTTTCTTTTTTTTTGTTTTCAAGTTAGAAAAGTTGAAAATGGTTATGACAACCAAAATAATAAACGAAACTACGAAACAGTTAGTTTTTAGCAGGGTCCATGGAGACCGTTTGTTGTCGCTTCGCTTTATAGAATCGCGCAGTTTTGGTGTTTGGTATGGGAGATTTTTGGCAGAAAATTTGGGACCGTTGTGTACATTTAGTTCTCTATGAATTGTTGTCATGAAAAACAAAAACGTGACGAAATATTTTTAAATGACTTTTAATTAACCAAGAACGGTCCCAAATTTTCTCCCAAAAATCTTCTATGCCAAACACCAAAACTGCGCGACCCTATAAAACGACAACAAACGGTCTCCATGGACCCTGGTTTTTAGTAAAGAATAATTAAATATTAAAAGTTTAGTATAGCCAAAGGCAAACTAAAAGTTCAAGTTTCTTCTGTCAGAATGGCTGCAGCCATTCAGATAATTATTTAAAAGAAAGACATTTGGTTGTCATAAGCGCGAAGGCCTGGGGATTAGCATTTGCTGCAATCAAGCAATCATTTGCGGCATTTTATTGTATGAAGTATTGTATAAATACATTCGTAGAGCTGAAATAAAACAATTTAAACTCTTGCGGTTATTTGTTGTTTAAATTTACCAAAAACATCGCTTTATAATGCGCCGAGCGCGCATCAATCTAAATATGTCATTCAGTCTATTCCCATTCCAATTATTAAGAGGAAAAGTTAATATTATATATATTATTATATATTATTATATAATAAAAGTTAATCAAGGTACAAACATTTGAGTTACAAATTTCTAGCTGATTAATATTTTAATTTTTCATGACATTTAATTTTAAACAAAATGCGTAACCTTAGGTTAATCCAATTACCCATTAGGAAATACGTCTTTGCCCAGCTTGTAGTTGCAGTGAGTAAAGAAACACCTTGTTCCATATTGAATCCTGCGTTTGGTAAAGCTTGAAATTCCGGGTCAGGGGACATGCAACTTAGGATTAATATAGCCGGAAATTTAATATAAGCGTATTCAATACAGCTGGATATGTTAGTGAACTCAAATTTTATCAGCCGGGACAGAGTAAATTATCCTACGTAAAACTGGGATTTTGGATCATATAGGAAATTATCAAATTCTTTTAGAAATTCTTACTAATTTTTTAAAACCGAGAGATATCATACTATTGAAAAATAATCTTACTATTATGCGAAAATGAGCATATTGACCTTATTTTGCTTATTTTGATCACCTAGTTTCATTATTAATTAAATAAAAAAATTTCAATACTCGATTTTCAACATTTTGTATTACATAACCCCGGAGTCTGATTTGACTCCCAAAAAACAAGGAGTCAGTCATGACTCCGAGAGTCGACTCCCAAAGTTTTGAGAATCACAGTCATGACCCAACTGGGAGTCATTGAGAGCACTAAAATAAATAACAACTTGCAGGTTTAACTGGAATGAATGCAGCAAATTCCCAATGCCTATTAATTGCAAGATATGAAGAGCCCCGTGGAAGAAATGCCGCTTTCAGATTTGTTTATTTTAAAATTACAAATTTGTTGGTATCCATGACGAGACAGTAAAACCTGCTTATTGAAGGTTTATAATAACATTTACATACCGAAATCCATAACTAAACACTATTAAATAATTGTTTAATAATGTTAATTTTTTCTTGTACAAACTTAGTTGAAACTATTTAAATATTTTCTTCATTTTTTATTTTTCGACACTTTTTTTTTGATTTTCTTCATCCTTTCTTTTCAACCTTGGATTGCTTTCTAAACTACTACATAACGGGTCGCCTTTCTAAAACTCAAAATACGTTACGGGTCTACTATTTAAAAATCAGGACGGGGAGTGTAGACTTTCAAAAAGTTAAAAGATGGGACACGACAGGTTGACTTTGAAAAAGTTAAAAGACGGGACGGGATGGGTAGACTTTGAAAAAGTCAAAACACGGGAAGGGACGAGTAGACTTTGAAAAAGTCAAAAGACGGGACGTGTCTACTTTGAAAAATCAAAAGATTAGACGGGACAGGTCGACTTTAAAAAAATCAAGACCGGACTGGGTGGTTTGACTTTGAAAAAGTCATAAAAACAGGATGGGATGGGTCGATTTTGAAATAGCCAAAAGAGGGGACGGGACGGGTCGACTTTGAAAAAGTCAGAAGACGAGACTAGACGGGTAGACTTTAAAAAAGTCAAGAGGGGAAGGGACGGGTCAACTTTGAAAAGTCAAAAGACGGGACGGGTCGACATTGAAAAAGGCAAAAGACGAGAGGGACGGTTCGACTTTGAAAAGGTCAAATGACGGGAAGAGACAGGTCGACTTTGAAAATTTAACTAGCCGCAGCCCGCGTTATACGATTTTTAGCTTATTACTCAAACAATTAAATCATCTCTGAAAAAAATTTTTTTCAGATCTCTTCAAGGTTCCAGGGCATTGTTCATTAAGGTTGTCGCTAAGTCTGGTTATATTTCCAGAAAAAAATTTGCATAATGAAGCCACAAAAACAAGAAATTTTTAACCCCATAAGCCGTAACATTACCGTGATTAAAAACATAGGAGCCAACGTGATAGGATTTCTATTCTATCGTAGCATTTATTACCCGTGTGATAGGATTTCTATCCTATCACATACTTCGACGTTGCCTGATGTATTTTCTCGAGCTTCCGACCTCTTTAACATTGCGAGAAACCTAAGCATTGCGTCAAATACGCGGGAAAGGGCGGGAGAATTGTGAGAATGGGCAAAAGGGATGCGGAAATGGGCCTGGGATGCGGAAATACGTGTGGGGATTCAGGAATGAGGGGGTGGGGTGTAAAAATGAACGTCAGAGATGCGGGAAGAAACGGGATGAATGTGGGAAGCAGCTGGAGGAATGTGGGAATGAACGGGAAGGCTATGGGCTATCACAGGAGTTCTGTGGGATTACACGGGAAGGCTGTTGGAATGCAAGGAACAATGGGGAAATGAGTAGGAGAAAAGAGGGAAGCACAGAGAGTTGAGTGAAGCAACTGGAAGGATGCGGGAAGCAACGGCAGTCCTGTGGGAATCCATGGAAAGGCTGTGGGAAGCAGCGGGGGAGTTGCGGGAATAAACAGGAGGGCTGTGGGATTGCAAAGGAGGGCTGTAGGATTGCACAGGAGGACTGTGGGAGTGCATGGAGAAATGAAGGAATTCACTGGAGTGTTGTGAAATGTGACGGGGGGATGCGGCAATGTGCGGAAGGAATCTGGGAAGCCGCGGGCGGAGTGTGAAAATGCATGGAAAGGATGTGAGAAGTAGCGTGAAATTTGCGGGTATGAACGGAAGGGGGGCTGTGGGATTGCATGAAGAGATGAGAGAATGCACGGTAAGGATGCGGGAATACAAGGTAAGGAAGCGAAAATGCACGGTAGAGATGCACGATTGCACGGGAGTGTTGTGGCAATGTGGTGATGGGAATACGGAATCAACGTATGAGCTGTAGGAATGCGTGGGTATGACGTGGGAAGTAGCGGAAGGGATGCGGGAATGAACGGGAGGGCTGTTAAAATGCAGGAAAGCTATGGGATTGCATGGAGAGATGCGGGAATGCATTGTAGGAATGCGGCAATGCACGACAGTGTTGTGGAATGTGACAAAGGATGCGGGAATGTGAGGGAAGGATGCGGGAAACAACGGGAGGGATATGGTAACGAACTAGGGGAATGCGGGAAGCATTAGGAGGATGTAGTAAGGAACAGGCGAAATGCGGGGGGATCTGGAAGGATGCAAGATTAAGGGGGAGTGATGCGTATTTGAGGGGGAGGGATGTGGAAATAAACGGGAGAGACTCGGCAAACAACGGATAGATGTAGGAATGGAGGGGATACATTGGAAGTACCGGAAAAGAGGTCAGGCAACGTCAAAGCCATAATAGGATACTTTTCCTCGACGCGGGTGCTAGCAGGTATGATAGGATAAAAATTAAATCATGCGGGAACTTATCGAGCCTTTTTATAGCGGCCTGTGTTGTCTCAACACGGGACGGGACTGGTCGATTTCAAAAATTCAAAAGGTGACTGGATGGGTCGTTTTTGAAAAAGTCAAAAGACGGGACGGGTCTACTTTGAAAAATCAAAAAACGGGACGGCACCTGTCGACTATTAAAAAATCGAAAAACGGGATGGAGTCGGTCGACTTTGTAAAGTCGACTTTGTAAGAGTGGACGGGGCGACAATGAAACAGAAAAAAGACGGGCCAGTCGACTTTGAAAAAGTAAATAAACAAGCAAGGGCGATTTTGGAAAAGTCAAAAGGCTATACGGGGCAAGACAGGACGAGCCGACTTTGAAAAAGTCAAAAAACGGGATGGGATGGGTCGAATTTGAAAAAGTAAACCGAAGGTATGAAACGAGTAGTTTTGAAAAAGTCGAATTATTGGATGGGACGGGACATTTTTACATTTCAATGACGACCCGTCTCGACGTTTAACTTTCTCTAAGTAGAACTGTCCCGCGCCGTCTTATGACTTTTTGAAAGACCACCCGTCGAGTCACCTTTTCGCTTTTTGAAGTCCACCCGTCCCGTCCCGTTTTAAGACGGCACATGCCGCTATAAAGAGGCTCGAAAAGTTTCCGCATGATAGAATTTTTATCCTATCATACCTCCTAGGACCAGCTTCGAGGAAAAGTATTCTATCATGGCTTTGACGTTGCCTGATTTCTTTTTCGGTACTTCCCATGTATCCCTTTCATTCCACATTTATCTCGTGGCTTCCCGCGTCTTTCCAGTTCGTTCCCACATCACTGCTCCTCAATTCCGCATCACTTCCCCTTAATCCCGCATATTTCCCGAAGCCCCTCGCATTTCGCCCGTTCCTTCCTACATCTTCCTAATGCTTCCCGCATTTTCTTAGTTAATTCCCACATCCCTCCCGTTCTTTCCCACATCTCCGGTCACATTCCACGACACTGTTGTGCATTTCCGCATCCCTACAATGCATTGCCGCATCCCTCCATGCAATCCCACAGCCCCCCCCCCTCTGCATTTTAACAGCCCTCCCGTTCATTCCCACATATCTTCCACTGCTTCCCACATCATACCCACGCATTCCCACAGCTCACACGTTGATTCCCTCATCCCCTTACCACATTGCCGCAACCCCCCATCACATGCCACAACATTCCGTGAATTCCTGCATCCCTACCGTGCACTCCCGCTTCCTTACCTTGCATTGCCGCATCCTTACCGTGCATTTCCGAATCCTTCCATGCAATCCCACAGCCCACCCGTTCTTTTCCGCATACTTCCCGCTACTTCTCACATACTTCCCATGCATTTTCACAGCCCGCCCGTTCCTTCCCACATCCCTCTCGCACATTCCCGCATCTCCCGTCACATTTCACAACACTAGTGAATTCCTTCATCCCTCCATGCATTCCCACATCCCAACCGTGCATTCCCACTGCCCTCCTGTGTAATTCTACAGCTCTAATTTGCAATCCCTCAGCCCTCTTGTTTTTTCCCGCAAACCTTCCGCTGCTTCCCAGAGCCTTTCCATGCATTCCCACAGGACTCCCGTTGCTTTCTGCATGCCTCCAGTTGCTTCCCTCAACTATCGGTGCTTCCCTCTTCCCTCCCACTCATTCCCCCATTGCTCCTTGCATTCCAACAGCCTTCCCGTGTAATCCCACAGAACTCCTGTGATAGCCCACAGCATTCCCGTTCATTCCCACATCCCTCCCGCTGCTTCCCACATCCATCCCGTTCATTCCTTCATCATTTCCGGTGCTTCCCGCATTCCTCCCGTTTCTTTCCGCACTCTTTTTGTTTTTTCCACTTCGCTGACGTTCATTTTTACACCCCACCCCCTCATTCCTGCAGCCCCACACGTATTTCCGCATCCCAAGCCCATTTCCGCATCCCAGGCCCATTTCCGCATCCCTTTTGCCCATTCTCACAATTCTCCCGCCCTTTCTCGCATATTCGACAATATTCGCAATGCTTAGGTTTCTCACAATGTTAAAGAGGTCGGAAGCTCGAGAAAATACATCAGGCAACGTCGAAGTATGTGATAGAATAGAAATCCTATCACACGGGTAATAAATGCTACGATAGAATAGAAATCCTATCACGTTGGCTCCTATGTTTTTAATCACGGTAATGTTACGGCTTATGGGGTTAAAAATTTCTTGTTTTTGTGGCTTCATTATGCAAATTTTTTTCTGGAAATATAACCAGACTTAGCGACAACCTTAATGAACAATGTCCTGAAACCTTGAAGAGATATGAAAAAAAAATTTTTTTTTCAGAGATGATTTAATTGTTTAAGTGATAACGCGGGCTGCGGCTAGTTAAATTTTCAAAGTCGACCTGTCTCTTCCCGTCATTTGACCTTTTCAAAGTCGAACCGTCTCTCTCGTCTTTTGCCTTTTTCAATGTCGACCCGTCCCGTCTTTTGACTTTTCAAAGTTGACCCGTCCCTTCCCCTCTTGACTTTTTTAAAGTCTACCCGTCTAGTCTCGTCTTCTGATTTTTTCAAAGTCGACCCGTTCCTTCCCCTTTTTTGGTTATTTCAAAATCGACCCATCCTACCCCGTCTTTTGACTTTTTCAAAGTCGAGCCACCCAGTCCGGTCTTGATTTTTTAAAAGTCGACCGATCCCGTCCAAAGACTTGACGGATCGGCTTGATTTAGTATGAATTTATGGAGGAATGTTTATTGAAATATCCTAATACTCTTGCTCAAATTCGAAGCAACAGGTGATATTAGCATGGTAAAAAAGGAGATTATGCAGCAGTTTAGAAACCGAAAGTTTTAAAGAAAGTAGGAAGAGATTCAAAAGAAGTTTAGAAGAAAAAATCAAGAAAAAATTAAATTATTTTCAACTAAGTTTGTATAAAGAAAAATGAACATTAATTATATAATTTTCTAAAACAAGTTCTTCAATAAGCAGATTTAACTGTGTCGTCATGGAGTTCAATAAATTTGTGATTTTAAAATAAACAAATCTGAAAGTGTAATTTCTTCCACAGGGCTCTTCAATTATAGTTTGTTTCTGTAAGTTTGGTTCCCATAAGATAATGAGCCTATTTTATTTAAACAGCGCGAATTTTAAAATTGATTTGTTTTGCAAAATGAACGGTGCGTGATTTGATGACGTCATTAGCTAACCAACGTGTTTAGAAAGTTATGCCTCTAAAAACTTCTTAGGTTGGAATTTTGATAATTTTGTAATTAACGTTTTCCAAACACTATACACGGGTTTACTTTTCAAAGTTACAACGATGCATCAAAGGTGAAACGTATAAATTTCTAAACACCTTTGTAGCTTCCTTTTAGCAATTTTGAGACGAGAAGAGCAAGGACATAGAAATATCATCGGAGAACGAAAGAAAAATGTTTATATTAAAAACAAAGAAATGGAATATGTGATTGCAATGCAACACGTTAAACAGCAGAAAAAGTGTACAACTAGTGTAACGCAGTACAATTAGTTGTGTGCTGTAATTATTAAAGAAAAGATTAAAAGTTTCTCTAATATTTCAATAAATTATTCAATTTGATAATNGTTGTGTGCTGTAATTATTAAAGAAAAGATTAAAAGTTTCTCTAATATTTCAATAAATTATTCAATTTGATAATATTCGTAATTGTAGTAAACAAGAATTACTGCAGTGAGCCTTTCTAAAATACGAGAATTGGAATCATTTTGCGTNGTTGTGTGCTGTAATTATTAAAGAAAAGATTAAAAGTTTCTCTAATATTTCAATAAATTATTCAATTTGATAATTCGTAATTGTAGTAAACAAGAATTACTGCAGTGAGCCTTTCTAAAATACGAGAATTGGAATCATTTTGCGTTNATTCGTAATTGTAGTAAACAAGAATTACTGCAGTGAGCCTTTCTAAAATACGAGAATTGGAATCATTTTGCGTTTATATTTTTTGAATATACCAAATTCATCATATACTTTACTCTATACGATGCATAACAGCGTTGTCATGGTAATGGTGTACCAGTATATAAGAACGGTAATTTTGGCAGTAGTGAAAGAGTTGGGACTGATTTTTTGAATGAAAAGGGAAATTAGCCTAACTGCAACAGCATTTTGATATCATTGTGAGCCAATTAAAAAGTTGGCTTCTGTTTCTAATTGATTAGCATTCGATTGCACAGTTGATTTATACCAGATTCATCCATTTTTAATAGTCCACAATGTGTCATTAAACAGTTTATAACTTGATTCACCCCCATTTGTTTCAACGGTGAGGAAAAGCTCATCCCTACAAAAACCTTCAAACTAGCCTTTTTCAAAATTAATTTATACAAAAATGTTATTTGTGTTTGTGCATAAATAATTATCAATGCGCATGAATCAAAATTGAATGACCTTAATTATAGCATTATTCTAGTCTCATTAGAAAATCATCCCTATTTGACAACTATAGTATAGACTCCAATGGATCTCCAGGTCAATGGTTCAATTGATTATGACCTAAAAATTGACTCTTGACCGCTGGAGATCATTGAAGTTAGATATGGTTTTCCAAGGCATCCTATGGTTTAATTAGCGACTACAAATACAGATTTCTGGAGACCTATTGTCAACTTTTGTGAAGTCACATAAATGCTTAGAAAATTGATGACCTTGAATTACTACTGGGTTAAGGGTAAATCTCCTTGTAGTCACACCTAATTTATTTATTGACCAGTTGATCCATAGGAGTCTTTACTTTAAGTGCCAGCTCAATCATGCAAATGTATCGCTGCACCATATGTCAACTTTGGAGCCCTACACGGGTCAAGGGTAAGCTTTTGTGAAGTTATGCTTAATTTAAACGTTGAGCAAGAAGTCCTGAGAATTCTATACTTTAACTACCAGCTGAATTCCACAAATCCTTCGGTGCAACCTCTACTATCCTTTGTGAGCTCCTTTGGTCAACGGTCAATTTCTAAAAGAGTGTTGTCATTAATTTTGTTACTATAATTGAGCCATTCAAGGTGGTATGCACTTTTGGTCATAATAACAAATGCCTTGATGCAATGTTTTTGTGCCGTTCCCATTTTCCAAATAAAAGTTAACAAAAGTTCAGTTCCTTTTTGTTGTCACTTCATGTTTACCTTTTTTTTAGTTTAAAGCTACCATTCCGAAAGTCAATTTCGTCACTATTTTTCGCTATCTTTAGCTTCCATTACCGAAACCAAATGACAAAGCGATCAAACAAAGTTATCTATCCAACTTGTGCTCATTTATGTTTGATTCATGGTTATTTAGTTTGATAATCACAGGCAGTTCCAAAAATTGTGCTTGTAATATTATTTAAAATTTGCAACTTTTGTTTACTAATCTAATCAGCTACATTTTCCAAACTCGATGTCAGTCATCATCAAAATCATACTTTCAAAAAATAGAATACTAATTTGCTGTCTACACATCCTATGACACATTGTACTAGGATAAAATATCTAATAATATATAAATGAATAAATAAGTGGATAATCAGTTAATAAAAACGAATAAATAAAGGGAAGGGCATTCAGAACGCTTATGTGTGTTCGTCGTATTTCTCAACAAAACCCGTTCTGTAGTTTCTTAAATTTTCAAAATTTGATGATGTAAGCCAACACGTATGGACCATGAAAAGCATCAATCACACTTCTGCATAATCCATGGAGTTGACTATGAATATATCTTGCAAAACATTCTCGTTGCTAAATCATGTTAGCTTTCCAGGGTTATTTNCATTCTCGTTGCTAAATCATGTTAGCTTTCCAGGGTTATTTTTCAAACTAAAAGACAAAGGCGCTAATTTTGTTGAGACATTGTAGGACGGGGTAAAATGTAAACTTGTCGAATCCGAACTCGCCACATTATCAATTGTAAGAGGCTGTATTTACTACTAGCAATTGGAAGAAAAAAAATCTCAAAATGAAACATATAATCACTTTCCTCAAAAACTCATAAATTTTCAAAATCTGTTGTGAAACTACTAGTTTCTACTTTGGTAAGCTGTTACCATTTCACCGATNAAACTCATAAATTTTCAAAATCTGTTGTGAAACTACTAGTTTCTACTTTGGTAAGCTGTTACCATTTCACCGATGATTATATGAAACTGCTGAGTAAAGAAAATTTGATAATTTCCAAAATATCATATTTACATATCTGCAAAATATATGTTGCAGCTTTTTTCAATTTCCTAACTATTATACACAATGTCTGTGATTCCTGTTGAATGTACATGTTCTACTAAACTATACACACAGAAAATCTTCCTGTTGGCATACATACTAATTCTATTGATTTTAGACAACTAGCTAGCCATTTGGGGTTGTCATCTTATCTCTTTGCTTGGATAATCACGATTGGATACAGATGCGGAAGAAACCCAGTAATGTTAAAATACATATTGACACTTATTTATCAAAAGTTTTGTAATCAATTGTAGATTTTGAATGCATAAACTATTGCTCTTCCAGTTTGAATCTGGCTTTCTGCAAAAGGAAATCAATTTTTTTATACTTGCTTTGTTTTTCGAGATTTTCTCCCAAAAGGAATTAAAAACCATTTTTGAATTTAAACATTTTTGAGATGTTCTCATACAGCAAAACAGTATGAACTAAAGTGACATTTTATAGTGAGTGATATTAGTGGTGATGCAAGTATTTAATTTTTCGATTTCAGAGTGGAAAATGAAATGACAAAAAAACAAGAGATAATTGTTAAATTTCATTGAACCAATAAGAACTATTAGATCATTTAGACCTATTTAGATCAGAGTTTGATCTAAATGAAACGGGTAAACAAAACAATGCAGTAGAAACGGTAAGAAAAGATTCATAATATACAGGATAAAACAGTTATTTTGAAAAAATTAAGAGTAATATGTAAATATTTTAGAAAGTTTTAATACACTAGTTATCGTCGTTTCCAACGTGTAGCAATAGTTGGTACAACAAATAATTTAGACAATATTTCGACTAAATTTAAGGAACACCTTTAGTAGAATTCATAACATTGTTAGAAATATGATTAGTATCACTAAGGTAGCATTCAAACCTTAGAGTTCAGTCCATGATCTGATTGAACCGTAGCATTAAAAGAAACCATGTGACACTTGTTATCAGGTAAAAAATTAGTGAATTACGTAGTAAATTTGGCAGCGGTAGAGATGTCCTTAAATTCAAAACTATTCTATATCAAGTCTCTCCAATACTCTTATTAAAAAAAAACATAGGAAAGCAAAGCAAAAACTAAACCAAGACCAAGGTTGGTATATTTGATAAAATTAAAACTGTTTGGAGTACTGTTCATACTAAATATTTTATAAAAAAAATCCAATTGCATCCATATTTAATAAGTCATTGAAGACATACTTATTACAATATTTTCCATTACAAATTTTTATTTTAATGACCCAAATTGTTTTTGAGATAGAGTTACACGGAATCCACAATCACAATACTCTACAACGACAAGCAAAGCCTACGAGTAAATTAGAAATATTTCATTTACTATTGTTAGTTGAAGTATGAAACAAATTAAATCAAGTAATTTGCTTTAATTCTAGAAGAAAAAATTGCTAAATGTTATTTAAGTTTGTATGTTCAATGGAGACTTGCATCAACAATTTTCTTGCTTTTTTCCCCTGACAATTTATTGAAACAATGCTTGCAGTTACATAATTTAAACAATTTTTCAATAATTGAAGACCTTCTTGCTGTTAGACAAGTTTGCAAACTACAAAAATATATATTAATTTTTCTAAATAAAACAAAATGATGTTATTGAATTTTTGTTTGGTTTTGGTGTGAAAAAGAAAACTTTTTTTCATGTTAATTTCATTTCACGGAATCAATTTCAAAACATATTGAAGGCATTTCAGAAATGCAATTCAGTAACTATGAGAATATTCAGTTTCTAAAAAAAANAATTTCAAAACATATTGAAGGCATTTCAGAAATGCAATTCAGTAACTATGAGAATATTCAGTTTCTAAAAAAAAATTCCCAAAATCCTACTAGATAGTTTTCATAAGATATTTTATCATTTGAACTAAATGAAAATTTAACNAAAAAAAATTCCCAAAATCCTACTAGATAGTTTTCATAAGATATTTTATCATTTGAACTAAATGAAAATTTAACAAATTCCATTGTATTCATATTCACACTCAATTTGAGTCTAGTAATCATTGGGTACAAGTGAATCATAAATCAAATTATAAACAAAGAAGAATCATAAATACATAATTTTAATGGTTTTATTGCTTCCAGCGATCCAATTGGGAGAATTAGTTTCGTTGTGAGTACAACGAGTACACTTTAGCCCTATTTCGTTATTTCGAGGTTGAAAAATGAATTGTTGGTTTTTCGAATATGCTTGTAATGAACCATTACAAGCATATTCGAGAAAGAATTAAAAGAATGTGATTCGGTTTATTCCAATTTCTTAAAGTTTTTATTTTTGCTAAGCTCTGAGGTTCTCATAATTGTTGAGGGAGCAAGTTGTGTGCATCCGACTCAGTTTCTGGTTATGCTAAGTGCATAGGGGACTGTCGACTCAGAGTAGACTCATGAGTCAAAATTTGACTCTGACTCGCCTATTTTAAAGAATTCAAATTTTTATTCTGACTCTGACTTTCTAAAAATTTAGTCGTATTCAGTAAGTCAATGACTATGACTTTTGGGTAACGTGAGTCATGCGATACTCAGTCAAAATGCACAAAAAAACTTGGAGTGTTTAATTCCGTCCATTCGATATGCTATTTGATATGAGTTTAGCGGGAGCTAAAGGCTAAAGGTTACCCCAAGTGCGGGAGCTAAAGGCTACCCCAAGACTAAAAATACTTCATAAATTACCTGTAACAAACTATTGTACTAACAGAAGCAAGGTTCNCTTCATAAATTACCTGTAACAAACTATTGTACTAACAGAAGCAAGGTTCGTAAAAAATGTATTTTGAAGAAAAAATGGAAAGAAAAAAGTTTAAATACGTTTTTTTTTTGTTTTAAACAAATTTACGTTTTCTTTTAATTCACAAAACATAAAAAAATNTCGTAAAAAATGTATTTTGAAGAAAAAATGGAAAGAAAAAAGTTTAAATACGTTTTTTTTTTGTTTTAAACAAATGAAAAGTTTTCTTTTAATTCACAAAACATAAAAAAAATTTTATATTGCATTATAATGGTTTATGATCTTGCAGTTCTGAATCAGACCGTGCGATAAATTCATCAGTGAAGTTTGTGAAGAATCTTGAAGTTGGATTTTTACTTGTAATTTGTTTCATCGATTACAAATTGCTCAAACTGTTTTTTTTTAATCTGTATGGGGAAATACCATAAGGATTTCCAGTTCCACATTAAAAATCAGAATTTTATGTGAGTTTTCGTGCATATGCATACATCGCAGATTGGATCAAATTTTGAATTTATGTGTAATCAATGATAGGTTCTGCATCAAGTTTCAGAATATTTCTTGGAAATGTAGGGGCGTCCCTTGGAAAATCTTAATTTAGTAAATGAGTAGTTCTTCGTCAAGAACGTCAAGAGCAAATGTATCAACATTTTTTATTAAAAAAAAATGTAATTTTGAGAAAAATGAAGCCATCCTGCAGCGGTAGTAACTTACGAAAGCATAATAAAATTTTAGAATCTGTTGGCGAATATACCCAATAAATCAAGAACATTTAATTTATCTATTCCGACTGTGAAGATTTTACTGCCGGTAATTCTGTATTGACGTAATGGTAAAGAAAACTTTCCCATTTGTTAGATGATATGTAGAAATGCATCATATATTTCAAATTTGTTAATTTTGAAGTTTTAAATTACTGTTTCCTGTATTTCGATATTCATTTAGCGGTATTTTAAGCTCGTGAGCACGACAATGTGCATGTTAATTAATTTTATATCAATTGAACGAAGGAATGATTTTATGCACTGATTAAGTCGTGGTACTGTTGAAAACAGCTTTTTCAAAAACCACAAACTTCAAATTGAAGTAAAATTGAATCCATATCAATTTCATGCAAACGACGTTCTTGAGGAAGCTTCATATTCAAAGCTAGTGTTGTCCCGGTGCCTCGGCAATTACACGCATGGGCATCGACATAAGGATTGAATCGGCAGTTACCAATTCAATCAAAAAAATTTAATTATTGTAAAATTTTTATATTAAAAAATAGCATTAAGATATGAAAAAATTAGCGGATTCATTAGCCGATGTGTTAGCTGATTCAGTGGACTGCTGCATCGTCACATTCGCCAATTCGGATTTTAACCATATTAGTCACAAAACTAGTAAGAACTAGTTAGTTATAAGTTAGGAAAACAATCACCAACGCTGCATAGTTGGTGATTGTTTTCCTAACCAAAGGATTAACTTTGAAAGGCAGGCCACTGGAATTTATGAAAGTCACTAAGAAGTAGTGATGTTAATCTTTTTCATGACTTTATTAGCAAACAAAATATGCTCCGTGTATTTTTGATAGCAACTAGTGTTCGGCACAACTCCAACTCAGGAGTTGGAGTTAGAGTTGAACTCCAACTCCAACTCCGGAGTTGACTTCACAAATTTTGGGAGTTGGAGTTGGCAACTCCGGAGGGAGAATAAAGAATTTAGGAGTTGGAGTTGCCAGCTCCGGAGTTGACTCCTTGTGCGTTGGAGTCAACTCCGATGACCAATATCTCAACCGCGCGAATTTTTACATGTTTTGCATCTTTACTTCATCATCGAACTTCGAAATTGTGAACAGCTTCACACACCAGGTTACAAGTTTAGTTGTTATTAACAGAAACTAATTCAACACGAATTAATTACCAGTCAAATTAACCAATTCCGAACCCAAGCACCGATCACGAAAATAACCGAACTGCACTGTTCCACTCGACTAGTGTGTAAAGTGACTCTGACTCTGACTCTCATGACTCTGACTTATTTGGGAGTCAGTCATTATATGACTCTGACTCACTCCCTGTTTGAGAGTCAGAGTCATGACTCTCATAGTCAACTCATCAGTAGCAGAGTCATGACTCTTGAGCATTTCCTGCCCAGAAGCCAATTTTTAGTATTCATTCATGTTCAAACACGTTTCATTCATCTTATCCATTGCATTCATTTTACTTAAGAATGTTTACTCTTTCTGATATAAATCATCTGTTTGTGTTTTGTGTTCGTCCCACTCTTACGGACTTTTAATTAAGAATGAAGGATGATTGTAAGTATTGTGTTAAATGTGAAAAATTCTCCAGTTAATGAAAGTGAAAGTTCATCAACATCGATTCAAGATAATCTAAATTTACAAAAGGTGAAAAAAAAGCAAAGTGACGTCTACAATTTATAGAAATTTTATACAGTTTATAATTATTTTCTCAATATTTAAAAGAAGATATTAAACATTTTTTAATGACTCAGAGTCAGAGTCAGAGTCATGACTCAAGAGTCAGCTCGCGAAAATATGGGGAGTCAGTGTCATGACTCCTGAGTCAACTCCTAAACTACAGTAAGTCAGAGTCAGTGACTCGGGAGTCAATGACTCTGACTCAGTGAGATTTGGGAGTCACTTTACACACTACACTCGACAATGTTTTTCGAGGCCTGAGCTGTGCGGTGTATTTTTGTAGCCGGTGCTGGGGTTCGGTTTTGGGTATTTTGACTCTGGTGAAATAATTTAGTGTGTTGTACACATTTGATATCTCGTCTATCATTTTAACCACAGTTAATTTGAAAGTTAAACTAATTCGTAGATTTTCAATTGATTGACATACCATGAAACTAGATAAAAGTATAAATTATAAAATTATACCGGTTTTTATTAAACTAAAAACTGTAAAAATTCAACTGCGGAGTTGGAGTTGCAGTTCCGGAGTGCACACCCAAAATTTAAGCAGTTGGAGTTGTAGCTCCGGAGCTGACTCCCAAAGAATAAGGAGTTGGGAGTTGTGACTCCGGAGTTGTTCCACTCCAACTCCGGCCAAACTCGGAGTTGTGCTGAACACTAGTAGCAACACAAATAAAAAAATTGTAATTTTTTTGAAGTTAAAACGTATTAAACTAACCAACGAAACTTGAACAGGAGTAATGTGAACGACTAAATATTTATCGCATGCCTAAAGGTAGGGTTACAGAGATTAGATTTTCACCCAAAATTTCATAAATTCATATTCCTGAATGGAATAGTAAACAAAATCCCAACCATTTCGCTTAGAGTTCTAATTTGAGTATGCACACGAGGAAAGAAAATTTCTGATTTTACTGATGCTCTTTGCCCGTATTGTCAAATGAGTTTTTATTTTGCCACCTTGTTCTTTCTGCCCCAACTTGTTATAACTACTCATATCGGAGACAATTCCTTGCGAAAAAAGGTACCCCAAGGTCGTGCAACTCAGCAAAGAAGGTCTTTTTCTCCCAACTTTTAGGGTGATCGAAAATTCTTGCCCGAAATAGAAAGATGTGTAAACTCAAAATGTAATCCTACGCCAAAATTTCGGAAAAACTCGATTTCGTGCGAAATTGAGTATGTGTAACCTAGCCTTAAGAAGAAAAATTATTTTTGTCCCGACTAGGTTGAAGTTGAGTTATCTCAAGATAAGTCAATTGGGGTGGGTTACTACAGAAGTACAGCGTTCTGCGGAACGATGCAAAATTTTGAGAAATTTATCAATGCTAAAAGGTTGATATATAAGGGCCATCTAGACTTTTGGTTATTTGCATTGCTTCATAATATCTTAAATTTACGAATTTTCTGGTTTGCAACCGTGTTCATTCTACATAGGCTGGTACAAGTGAAGACATGAAAATATCCATCTATTTGGCTTTTCTACTGTGCGGTTTCGTATACTCCAAACTTTTCGAGCCATGTGAACTTGGGCGGATTATCCTGAATCAGAATCAATTCCATATTGACCTGACCTCGCTTGGAAACTGTAAGTATTTCAAACACTTAATGAATTGTAATTTAGTAGGGGTCTACCTTTTTAGTTTCACACTTTCACAGAACGGGTGAGACGGGTGAGACCTCTATACAATTCACACTTGAAAATATTTCAACTCTTTCTGTACTAGTGTGCAAAAGTGTGAAGAGGAATCGGGTGAGCCCTAGTTTTGAAGTAACTTCTACTTGAGTTTTAGTAATTAAATTATTTAGTAAAGTTATTTAGTTATTTACTAATTTAGTAAAATGTTATTTGCAATATATTTGAGGATGCTTTGCACGATTTGGAGGATCTTGGTTCTGCTGATGAGTCAAGGGAAGATGAAATTTACCTGAATTTAATTGAGGTTGAGCAGGTAATTTTGTTTCAAATGATTTTTGTCGTTAATCAAAATCTTGAAAACAATTGAAACGAAAATCTGAAGTTTTGAATCACGTTTTAAATTGACGGAGAATTAGAAGTGTAAACAAGTGTGAAAAAAATTATTTGATCACTTTCACACTTTCACACTTTGTCCCGCTATGGAGTCTCATTGGCAAGTTTTGAATTTTGGGGCGTGTTTTCACACTTTTGTAAAGACTTCTGTGAAAGTGTGAAAGTGCTCAAGTATGAAATTTTTTCGGGTGAGACCTGTTTTTCTGCACTTCTGTAATTGGTTCTTTACACTTTCTGAGGAGGAGTTTCGCACTTCTCCTTCACACTTCTGTGAAAGTGTGAAAGTGTGAAAGTGTGCAATATGAAAAGGTAGACCCCTAGTGTGGAATGGTTCCATTTCAATATTCAGATAAAGTTATTTGACCATTTTCTAAGCTTGTGTTGTTTGGGATAACTTCGGTAAGAAAATAATGTGTGAACAACAGAGATTGTGTTCTAGATTATAAATAGTCATACATGTATTAATTTCGTTACTTCCGTAAACATTACAAAGCAGCTCAAATAAATTGTTACGATTTTTCTTTTCCTAATAGAAAAATCTCCAAAATCGTAAACCAAACTTCCCAACAGTAATAGAAAATCCAAAAATCTCTATCAATTTTCAGATTAATTTATTATTGTCTTGACAAACTACTCTTAACGTACCTTCTGTAGGGATAAATGTAAATAATGTAAATTATAAAAAATTAAAAAAGTTTCAAGTAAAGTTTAAAATTCTAACTTAGCATGGTAACCTTAATAGGGTATCATAAGACAATTTTGCTCCGAAAGAGATAATCCCTTTTGAATTAAAAATTATCCTACGAGTGAGAGGAATAAAGAAAGAACTGCAATTTTCGATAAAAATTACTACCCTAATACCTTACAACCCGCGGCAATAACTACCGATCCCTTCAGAAGTAGTTAGAGCTTTTTGAATTTTTTTTCCAATCCCTGGTTCGCAAACCTCACTATATAAATACAGCATGTTTACAAAAAACGGATACTAATTTTCTCTGCCTTTCACCAAAAATGGCATAGGGCAGCAGACACACACATGTTGTGTAAGTTGGCATACACTATTTTTTCAAATTATTGTGTCTAGAAGTAAACTATAATTTCATAATAATTTCCAAATAATGTTAGCGTTTCATAACTCAGGGTAGTAGGTATTGCCAAGAAAGCAATTAATTATGACGGAACATCTAACAAATTACATTCAATAATAAAAAATTTGGCAATAATAATAATAATAATAATAATTCTTGTCTAATGTTGACTGATCAACTTTCTTTGTTTGATTGACACTTGTGTGCCGTTACATCTATGCATGCCTGTAAGCGGCGTCCAACGGAACGACAAACCTTTTGGCAATAGTCAATATCAATTTCTTCAAAAGCTTCACAAATATTGTCTTTGGTAAGCCAATGTCTGGGATAAGATCAGAAGATCTGATATTGTTTCGTTAATCTAAAGGTCCACTTACGCCACAAGGCACCGCCCGCCAACCCATTTCATACATGGGCACTATTTCTTATTCTCACTTTGTTTTTGCTATTTTTTTAAATGCTTTGATAGACCAAGAATAGAGTCAGATTATGGACTCAAAAAAGGGTTTGTCAAATTTTTCGTTATTTGACCGACGTCGATTAATTGTTGTATGAGTGTACCTAATCGCATTTCCCATGTGCCATATTTTGAGTTTTCCAAAAATATTTTTTGAATTTTTATTAAATTTTGAAGATTATTTCTGAAAAATAAACATTTATATCATGTTGGGATTTGCTCTAAACATGATTTCATGCATTCAATGCTGCTCCCAAAAGTAGTAGGAGTAGATCAATACCCAACATGATCTAACGGGTGCAGCGGAAAAAAAGGGACTGATGTAAATTTCATATTTTGATCAAGTTCCTGCAAATATAAAATTCCGAATGTAATTCCATTCGATAAAGCATAATATTTGCCTTACGGTTCCACTAATGGTTGATAGAGTATGGTCCATTTTCGGCACAGGCGCGCAATAGTTTGCGAACTTTCTCCATACTCCTTCGGACGACTGATATGTCCACTTGTTTCAAGCAATTACTTCACTCTTTTCATTAAAGCAGTAGTGTCAGTGGCTTTCCAACCACCTCTGTACACTAGTTGATCTAAATAACCAAAAAAATCTTCTATTGGACGGGCTTGGGGTAAGTTGGTTGGATTTTCTTCCTTTGGTACAAAATGAACGACTTTCTCTTGGAGAAAGTCAATCACGGATTTCGCGTAATGAGAAGATGCTTTGTCTGGCCAGAAGATGTAATTGCCGTCCGAATGATATTTTTCGATGAATGGGATGAGTCTCTTTGCAAGACACTGAGTTTTATAAATATTCTGATTAATGGCGAGGCCTGATGGGATGAAGTAAGGAGTACTGATTCCATCCGGTGAAAGTGCAATCCAAATCATAATTTTTTTTTCAAACTTGTGTCTAAATTTTAGTTTTACCTCTGGACTAGTACTCTGCCTGTCTGTGGAGTAATATTTACTGTTTCCAGGAATAAGAGCTTTGCTTAAGGGGAAGTAATGTTCGTCGTCAATGATGAACTTTTTTTTTGAGAATTTCTGCATAATCTTCGGCACTGAGTTTTCACTTTGAGAATTTGCTCTTCCGTGTACTTCGGGGATCGACTTTTCTGAAACATTTGATGTTGGTCTTGTCTTGTAGTGTCCGTAGAATATGTCGATGACTGCATTTGAAGTTTTTTGCTGCGTCCCGTTGACTAATCTTGTTGCTTTCTTCAAAAAGCTTAATTCCGGCTATAATGAAATCGGCTATACTGAACTTCCGGCCTTAGTGAACCAAACCAACCGGTCCCGAGAGTCATTTTGTCCGGTTATAGTGAAATATGTCTGAATTCCGTAATGAGACCATTTGCTACTACTGTGTTAGATGTTAGAATAGTGTTAGATGAGACTCTCTCATTTTCTCAACATATTTATAATGTGGAAAAAAAAGTGGCAAGAGGGTGTGGTCGCCTAGAATTTGTTAAAAGAAAAATTAATCATCACATATTTAAAATACTACTTAATGCTTATGTTCTATCACATATCAATTTCTGCTATTCAGTATGGGTTGACAATCAAAATAAACTGACTAATCTTCAGAACAAAGTTGATAAAATTTTAGTCTCATTCTTTTTTCCAAATACAAGTAAAAGAAAAAATGTAAGGGCCCAGTACAAAACAAGGATTTTTTACAATTCTAAACTGCGATTGGAATTTGACAATAATGATATGAACAAGCTATATGACTCATGTAATATTCTTAGTTTGGAAGAGAGACTAAAATATATTACGTTAATTGAAACTTATAAATTACCAAGTACAAGAATTCTAAATCTTGAAAAATACTTTATGGTAAAAGAACACATCTATGACTCAAAACTAAAGGGAACTTTTGAAATGATTAGAAAAAATACTGAGTTTTCTAAAAAGTCTTTCAGTGATAGAGCAATACTGATATGGAATAAATTCATCCAAACTCATAACTTGGACGAAATAGTCACATTGGGAAAGTTGAAAAAAGAAGCTAAAGAGTGGGTAAAGGAATCGAGAACTGTAGAATTTACCAGTATGTAAATTAACTATGGGCTATAACCAACTCATGCCAATTCAAAGTGTAAATCACTCTAAAAATTAAGATTACTTATTATTATTTTACTTAATTAGTCCTGCGTATGCGGGGGTGTCTTAGCAAATTAACATTTTTATAAAAATGATGCTCTCTGACACTTGAATAAATTATCAAACAAACAAACAAACAAACAGTTCCTTATACTTTTATGCCTGCCCATCTATGCACCGGACTTGCAAGTTGACTTATGAGTGAGTTTTAGTTTATTAAGTAAATTACTAATTCACAATGTCAAAATCAGACCAAACGCGCACTGCGTTGTCCTTAAACGATAAATTCGAAATCATTGCTGCACTTGTCTTCCAACACACCTCGCCAAACGTTATGTGAGAAATATAAGATTGGAAACTCTACAATTTTTCTTATTTTGAAATCAAAATCTAAAATTGAAGAAGACTTCCAAAGATTTTGTGGTGTAAGTTAATAATAAAAGTGTTGAAATATAATTAGGTTACATTTAAGCAATTAGCTAAAATTCAAATATCAAATTCTTAGAATATAAAACGCCAACGCCGATGTAACTATCCAAAGTTGGATTCTGCGCTCATCAAATGGTCTCAAGCAAATCCCCATTATCCAGTGCTTCTCTAAATCGACTTAGCTGAATTTATAGTGAAATATTTGGATATTGTTGCGGTTTTGTTTGTCTGTCCTGTCTCCTGACAGGACTATGGTAGACAGACAGCACCCCCGACCCCTATCTCTGACCAAACTCTCTAAATAAACAAAACCCACTCGTCCCAAATTCCCAAAAAGACAATCTTACGGACAGATGACTGGACGAAACTGATGACGACGACTGGACGACACACGAAAGCCAAGACGACACAAGAAAGACAAGACGACACACGAAAGACAAGACGACACGAAAGACAAGACAACAACGAATCGTACAATAAGAAAAACACTGACTTTATTTTCTAATTTGAAAATAACAAATTCTCTGAGAGAGAGAGAATGGGAAGGCCAACTTATGGCCTCAGAGACTCTATGAAAAATGACATCGAATTCTCCTCATACAGTTCCTTTTCTTTTGGTGGAACTGTATGAGGAGAATTTCCCCAACCAATCAGGAGACTCTATTCCCATCCTCTCTCTCTCTTTCAGTCTGACAAACCATATCTGTAAATTCATAATTTTAAATAATAATTATAAATTATAATTATAACTAATTAAGGCGCCGCTCACCGTCTCAATATAATGGACAATTATTAAATTGAAGTGTCCGTTCACTATACGGATATAATGAACTCCGGCTATACTGAACAATTTTGCCGGTCCCTACATATTCACTATAACCGAACTTTACTGTATATGTAGTAAAATAAATTGAAAGAATAATAAGAAGAATTTACTAGGTATAATTATAACTAAAACTAGCTAACAGAGTGGAGGGAACATTATCTACGTATTGTAGGAGCAAAATTGAAATGAACGACCTTGAGATAAGAAAAAAGAGAACATGCAGCAAATGTACTGACTCAAGTACACTAGATGAAACTTAACCAGCAGCCTAAGGATGACAAAATTTATTTTTTCTAAGTGAACTATAGAATAATTCTCTAATTGTTTCATTCAACTAATTACCTTCACCACCAGTGTCACTGTAATATGCTGAATTACTTATGCTGCTTTTTTCGTTTCACTATCGACGTTGATTTGAAAATTCGATTTAGAAGATATGCTTTCCCAAATACTGGTTTCAATTAATTTGTCCATTTCCATGGTTATCTAATTTGTTATAATTATTTGGTTTGTTCACTGCTTGGATTCCACAGCCAAGACTCTCCCGCCTCCCCACACTTAAGGACTGTGACGTCAAATGCAAGATTTGCTCCTCCAACTGTATTCAGCTAAAATATTTAACCTTTCAGAAATGACCATTTTCATCGTGTTGAATTTACAATTAGCTATAGGAAACCATAAGATCTTCACTTCCTCTCCACTGTCAGTTCGTCCACAATAAATTTCTTTTGAATTGTAGGTAACTTGCTTTGTTCTACTAAGGTTGCATTATTCAATTTTTGAAAGTTTCGAACAAATTCTGGTAAGTGAACATGATGCTGAGTCAGCGATGTGATAGTTTCTGTTTTGTTCCAGTGCATTTTCGGCATAACAGTATCTACAGTATGTTAGGTAGCGAAGAAGAATTTTTTTTCCTACCTCTCTAAATGTCCTAATCTTTTCCTCAGCGAGTTGTGGTGATCAAAAATTCCTCAGCCTGACCATACTCAGATGCAATTCAGAGTTGGCTCCCACGAGGTTACATTTTTCATGTACACTTAATTTTCAACTTTCGAATTTGAAACTATTGTTTTCAAAGACCTGAACACCTGAGGCATGACTCTTACAGTGACTCTGAATTAGGAGTCGGGAGTTATTTGGTGACTGACTCCTTTGTGTTAGAACTCAGTCATGATTATTTACCGACATGCGAAAATAAGCATAACGGACTAATTTTCCGTATTTTCCCCATCTACTTTTACCATTAAATAAATATATTTTTTCTAATTTCGGATTGGCATACACGATTTTACGTAGTATTACATGGCGCATATGTTTTTATTTTTATTTCATTATGCACATTTTTTTATTCAAAGTAATCTCTCAAAATCAAGGAGTCATACTCATGGATTCGAAAGTCGGACTCCGAATGTTTAGAGATCCGGTGACTCTGACTCAACTAAACTGTGGTTGAAAATTAGTTGAAACTTTCGAAGTTGACACTAGTGGAAACTTTCTTAGTCGGAAAATGTTGCATTTAAATTGGATGCAGAGGGTTTTTTTCAGATTACAGTCTGTTCGTTTAGAACATGGATGGATTTATCTCAGTTAATTAAACATAAGGAGCAAATTAAATGCGCGGCTAAAACATTAGTATTCCATGAATAAAACATAGTTTCGAGGGATTAAAATCCTACCCAGGTTCAATATTATCTAGAAGGAAAGCAAATTTTTGAAAATATACAAAAACATTTGCGAGGAAAAAGAATTTTTTAATACTTGTATTTTACGCTGGCAAAAAAATTTTTGACCCGCAAATTTGGGTAACTCGAGTGACAGAATTAGACAATTTGAGATTGGACATTTAACATAATTGGAAATTTTGTATTAAATTTCCAATTATGATAAATGTCCAATCTCAAATTATGAATTAGATTACGATTTGAATGTGCCCAGATATGTTGCGTGGTCCATGGGATGCATCATGAGACACAACCCTTTCCTTACCAATAGTTTAGGTTTACCTCCGAATAAAAATAAAAAGTTAAAAAAAAATTCTTCTTCGCTACCGAACATACTGTTATATGTTTTATAAGCAACATACAATATCATGCTAATTTAAAATAAATGTGATAAAAATACAGAAAACTAATTTATTCTTAATACCCGGAAATCGTAATTTGTTGGTAGTGGATGGACCAATTTCGATGTCTGATTCTTCGAGTAGTAGTGTCACAACTTTCCAGAACCACTTCTATTCATGCTGCAGTCATAATCCATGGAATCAGAAATTGAAATGGACACATCCTGTACTCCTTCCAAAAAACCATCTCATCTTCAATGTGATTAAAGACCATTACCTGCTTCGAGAGTAAAATTTCCACTCCGTCATCAAATAAAAAGGCGCTATAATAATCTGTTTCATGTCTACTGATAAACAGGTGATATAAATGTTTTAACTAGGGTTTGTAATATTTCTATAATACTTATCGCTAAATTACTATCTAGCCAACCCACACTCATACCTTCCAATACCAAGTAAACTGAAATCTTAAAGTGTCTATTTACATATACAGCGGATAGTTAATAAAATTACATTTCTATAATCTACAAAACAATAAAGAATCCACCTTAAACATTTGATAAACATTTTCCACTAAACACATTTTTATACATTGCAAATCGGTACCATCCAACAGGCTGTCAGAAAACGAAATATTTACGAAATTCTAAATTACTTAAGCTAAAACTCAAAGTGCATAAACCTGTCAACATTATTTTCTGCTTTGATCAGGAAATTTTCTCGTCTCATTTTCACATAATACTGGATATTCTTGTCGATATTATCAAATAATCCATAAAAATTTCTCTCGCTGTGCAATGGCATCAATTCTTTCCAAGTTTACGAAAGATTTTCTTGTATTTTATTAAAATCCGCAATGAGGCTTGATCCATTTTCAAAAAGTTTCTCTTTTCATCCTTGGAAAATTCTTATCTTCGTACATCAAATAAAAACCTGATTCTTGAAAATACATTTTTAGCGAAAAAAGTATGACAAGATCTTCGAATTTGATCCACGAAGAACGAATCACAAACAACTGGCTTTCTACCCGGTTATTTTTTGACAGGACTAGAGTATTTTGAGAAACAACATTTGTATCTTTGAACACTTTCCTAACCCTCACACCACAGGGTGCAGCTCACAATTTCACAGTGCTATCAATTCTAATCGGAAAGGTGTTTGGTTTAATATGGTTTTTTCTTTGCAATATATTTGACTACTGAACTTTAACGACTCTAAAATACATTTTACTAGACAGACAGCGGTTATGAATGCCATCTCATCTCTGTTGCTTTATAACCGTTTTAGTTTCACTTAAGCCTATTTCCGTATAATGGGACAGCTTATTCGGTATTAACAAATGAAAACTTGGTAATAAATCACTGCGCTACACACCTTGCAACCTCTCCTGTTTGGTTTAATTTATCGTCTTTGTGTAAAGGCATTCATTATCAATTTTCGTCCTATAGTAGAACTTATTAATTTAGTACAATACCTTCATAATGTAGTTGTAGATAGTACACGGGAATATATGTAAAACACACCCTTCACGGTAAAGCTACAGCCCTATCCATCCACCGTATACTTTTCAGAACCCAAGGACATAGGTCTGCAGTGTTTCTGCACCTCACCGAACTAACAACATGTTTATTCATTTCTCACCAATCATCGAATTAGGTTTGTTGTGTTGATACATGATGGCCTTAAGAACCTAAATATTCTCATTTCGCAAAGACTTATGCCTGCAGTTTTGCACACCGACCCAGAATCTAAGTATCTTCATTGTCAACTTTCCATACCCCACCGACCTATGCCTGCGATGTAGCTAAAGCACACCAAGATAAGATCCTAGGCTTTTTTGATTACTCAGAGATCACCGAGCTAGATTTGCGGTGTTGCTGGAGTTCACCATATTAATCTATGTTTTCCTAGCGTCCAATACTCTATCCCACTGCGGCGTTTATAGGTTAATACACTTTATCAATACCGAAGACCTAGGTTGGTAGTCTCAAAGTAATCAGAAATCTTAAGTTCTTTTGTCGTTGTGCTGTAGCAACACCGCTGGCATTCGTCGGTCAGAAATTAGAATACTTAGGTGTTTAGGTTGGTTTGCTATAGTAACACAGCATACATACCAGAAGGTTTTTTTCGTGGGGGAAAAAATTTATCTTACTTTTGTGTTGTTGAGTCAGCTCGGCTCTCGCCGCTCATACACGTCCAGTGATCGGCGCGTTTATCTGATTCCGCTCCCCACGTCCACGCTGTCTTTCCTTTTGAGTTCCACTCTCATTGTTTTTTACTCCTGGGCTCCCAAACCCTTTCTTTAGGGCTAGTCTGCGCAAGGCTGTGTAAATTTTGTTAATTGAAATTTCAAATTCCTTGAATGAATAAAGAAGATGAACGAAAACTGAACCGGGAGATCAACCTTTATGGAGGCAGAGTTAGAGTTGAGCCGCGCAAAACATTTTTTGAACCCCAGAGTTGGCACAATGCGCAACAAAAAATTAACTTGGGAGCCCTTTAAATATTTTTATAGTCTGAGGAACCCAAACATAATCTTCAGACCCTGAAGCATTCCCACACAAAAGTTGTCAGGAACTAGAGTTAAAGCGGAGCCGGAAAAAAGGTTTTGGGAGCCTAAGAGTAAAAAACTTTGAGAACGGAACTCAAAAGGAAAGGCAGAGTGGAAGCGGGAGCTGATTCAGAAAAAACGCCGATCATTGGACGTGTATGAGCGTCGAGAGCCCAGCTGACTCAACAACACAAAAGTAAGATAAAATTTTTGTCCCACAAAAAAAAACCTTCTGGTAGGTCGGTGGTAAATGAAAAAGTTTAGGTATTTAGGTAGATGTTCGTAGGAACATAACGCGTACGTTATTTGATAGGGGTTGCATTATGGAAAACAAAAAAATGTTTTCCAAAATGTAGGAAATTATTCCTTTAGTCGTACATAGTACTTTAGTTAAATAAGTAACTCTTTTGAAGTTTTGCGTGGCGATATAGGGGTATTGTTTGATGTCATAAGGTGAACTTTTCCCCTTACTTCTATATGATGGAAGTATAGTAAATTTGATGTTTTCATGTTCATTTGTCATTTTAGTTATATTTATTTAGATATTTGCTTACTTATACGTCGGAAATGCAATAAACTTTTTAATTAAATTTAAGATAAACTTGCCTTGCATAATAGATACTTTATGGAATTTAAATATCAATAAAGTTATTACTATTTTCATCTGATTATGAGTTAATTGTATATTTTACATTATCAAAGTTTAATGAAAAGAAAGGAGAAATATAATTTTGTGTGTTGGAGGTTGGCTTTTGTTTTTGTAAAGATCATGATGAACAGCGTACTAGTAAATAAATTTATATATTCGCCTTTGCCATTTCGAGGGGTTTGGATTTGGGGACGGTGAGAGATACGGTGAGTTAAAAAGCGATGAGAAATTGATTAAGAACAAGGAGAAAGGTAAGTGAGGCAAGCTTACCTCCACATGCAACTTTCCCGTTTTATAATGCATGTATCGCATTTCCTTGGATTATCTTCATTTTTCTAAATAAAATGGGAGGAGCTTGACTTTTTCATGTAAAAAAATAATTACAACCCAAGTATGTTTACAATCCTAAGTCTCTAACAATATCTCTGATTATGGATCCTGTTGTGCTGAAGCTAACCATATCTCAAATACAGAATTTCAGGTTCTTATTTGTAGAAAAAAAGTAAAAAAATAATTGTTATATCAGAAAAATTGATTCATTTACACAACTCTCCTTGTTTAGGGTTGTGCCTTGCTAATGCAACTAGTGGATACAATTCATCAATGGTTGGACAGTTTAAGCCATCAAGCACTAGTTTTCAATATGGAATTTTCCAGGTAAATAAATTCAAACGAACCGCACAAACCCCCATCCAATGCAATTAATTCTGGCAAACAGAGTTAATTGAATACTTATGATATACAGTATAATCGTGGCTATAACGTTCCCTTTAAAAAAAGGTTATTGAAAAGATGTCCAGCAGGAATTGTTGTTGGAGGAAATTGACGTAAGATAATTATCTATAGAAAAATAAACACGGGGAAACAATACTTTGGATACTTATTCACGAGCGCTTATTATATATAAGACATTTGGATATATACTCTACTAACTTAATGTATTAATATAATACATTAAGTTAATACTTAAGATTTTTTTGCTCGTATAAGGATTGTGTTGTATTTCTCACATCCATTATACGCTAAAGCTGCTAAAGAAAATTTAGCTTTCTTACATTCATTTAAGATTGAAAATTATAATATTCAAATTTATATAATGTTTGTGTTTTCTTAAGTTTAATTCTCGGTTGTGGAAACTTTCATACTCAAAGTATTCCTCTTATTTGACTGGGGTTTCATACCTAACTATTCTGTCTCTGGTGAATTATTTCACCGTAGATTGTTTAAAGATATTTCCTGTACTATTCGTTTTAGACAAATCCAAGTTTTCCTTTTTTATTTTGCCCTTCTATCACTCTCACTTACCTACCATTTGGCATCAAGCATAAAGCCTGCCTTTTAGTAAATCCGACTTTGTCTATTGAATACAGGATATCCGGAATGCATTGTTTCTTTATAAAAATAAATTTAATTTGCATTTGTAGCTAAGTAATTACTGGTACTGCAAAGACGGATTTGAGGACAGGAATGATGATTGTGGCTTGGAATGTTCAGGTGAGTAAAATTGAAAAATCGTTTACTTCTTGTTTAGCAATACAATCCTATCACTTAGTATTGCGTATTTTTAACTTAAGACCTCAGCATTTCCTATTCACCAAAGCAGAAGTTTATCTGTTGAAAGGGGTTGCAAAGATGAATCGCAACTGTAAATGTATCAACAATTCATACTTAACGAATCATCCATTGGTTGCTGATCTACTAACCATTTGTATCTTGAAACCCAACCATTTGCAGTTGATTTATCAAATACTGGCTAATAAGTACACTGTGGGTTTATGGTTGGCCCCTGACATACCAGGCGTTTGTAGCTAAGCTACCAACTTTCAATGTGAGCGATCGTAGAATCGATTTGCGGTGGAGATTGGTAAACCATTCCTGTCATGCCAAAAAGTCTCCAAATTTCATAAGTCAATTATAGCAATACCGGGTTTAGGTAACATGAAGCTAGCGAAACACATAACTATGTAAACAGCATACAAATTTTGATTTGTTTAAACATTTAAAAATAGAATATACTAAAAGATCCCATAAGACTGGCATGGGCGTGTTCAGGAGGATTTTATATCCCACACACCCCTAACCAGCCCTCCCCGTAAACCTATCTAGTAATTGAACGTGACCGGTATATGGTGTGCCATCTACTAAAATGGTTTTAAAATTTCATTTATTTTGAAAATTCTGAATATCATTTATCAGCAAATCTCTCTCAACTTAACTTTAGGGTTCAAGATTTATTTCGTACCGTTCCTAAAAGTTGAGGAACACCTGTAATCATTGATTTTTGTGAATAAATTTGTATGAATACAATGCCTTATAAAAGTACTGGTTTTTCTATTTCTAAATACCAAACTCTAAGTTGAAATACCCGAATTTGGTCAACTGGTTATTCCAATATCTGTTTAAAATTATGAGTACCTAACTAAAATTATATTATTAAAATATAGTTAATGAAAATATGATTTCGTTACTGATACTTGGGATTTATGGTCATAACTACTTCTCTCAAAGCAGGTTCGTAGGTTCATATCTCATCGACTATTCATTCTTTTCTTTTCTTTCAATTCATAAATGAAACAACTTTGGCAGAATACCAAAAACAAATGTTAATCATTCTTGTTACATTATTTTCGTAAAATAATTTCACCCCACAAAATGAAATGAACAAAAATTTATNAATGTTAATCATTCTTGTTACATTATTTTCGTAAAATAATTTCACCCCACAAAATGAAATGAACAAAAATTTATGTGTTGGCAAAAAATTTGTGTCACAATGAATTATGACGCGAAACTTTGCTTTATTCACCATCGATTTAGTTNAATGTTAATCATTCTTGTTACATTATTTTCGTAAAATAATTTCACCCCACAAAATGAAATGAACAAAAATTTATAATGTGTTGGCAAAAAATTTGTGTCACAATGAATTATGACGCGAAACTTTGCTTTATTCACCATCGATTTAGTTTNATGTGTTGGCAAAAAATTTGTGTCACAATGAATTATGACGCGAAACTTTGCTTTATTCACCATCGATTTAGTTTTTTAGTTTTAAGATTGCAAATTAACGAAAACAAGTATATTACGTCGGTTTTACGTAAATTGACTTACCGTAACTCCACTTATCGTTGTTTTCATTTGTTGAAGAATTGGTAGACGATGACGTTCTGGATGATCTTCTCTGTGCCAAACTGCCATACAGAAGAGGTGGCAACACATTTCAGCACTGGTATCACGTCGAAGGGGTTGAGGAATACTGTGAAAACAATGGAGAGGAAAACAGACGATTTTACGAAGGCTGCAACTTTAGCAATGGTATGAACATAGTTTTGCAGTCATTTCCAAATGACAAAAATGTGATGTATGCCTTTAGGTTCAAAACCTCAAATTTTGAATGCAAAGACTAATTTCACATTCAACTTGGACGAAACATCACAAGGTGATGACATATTAGATTGTACGGCGAATGGGACATTGCCAATTACAATAAAATGGTTAAAGAATAAAAAGGTAAAAAAGAAATAATTTTACCAAAGTGAATGTTTTTATTGCACACACAAATTCGTAAACTGTGTTACGTCTTGCAGGCATTGAAACCAGACGATCCTAATTTCGGAATAACATCTGGATTTGATGCTGGTAGTAATAATATTTCATCTAGAGTGATATTACTAAGTACAACTTTTGCAGATAATGAATATTTTACACTATTTACATGCGACGCTATGAACAAATATGGAAAAGATAGCAAAGACTTTTTGATGAAATTTAACATTGGTGAAAATCTAGTGACGTTCCCTCCTGAGACAGTACCAAAAGAAACTATACTACTCTTAGTTACAGTGACAATTTCAGTGTCTGCATTTATCTTAACGGTGATTGTGATTGGAGTACACAAATATTTGATGGGTAAAAACGTACGTCAATTTTTGAAAATAATTTGTTTAGCTTGAATTCGAAACATTTTTTAGTTTTATTCAAAGTTGTAAACTAAAATTTACAAGCTCTTTTATTTATGCTACACTTATGCCACACAACCACTTAAGCATGATTTGATGACATTTTCAGGAAGAGTGATGCATGTTCTATTTGTCCGGGTTAGTTTTGCTAAAAAATTTTATAGTCGTTGACAAAAATTACAACCGGAAACAAAGATAGAGCAAGATACTTCCTTCTGAACATGTTGCAGTTTGAAGTATCATGTTAATCGTGGCCATTGCCTAAGAGACTGTTATAGAAATTAAAATTCAATGAGTAAATGCAGTTTAGCAGAGGTTTTTTCGCTGATTTGTATTCAACTAAAAAATTCATCAAATCCTCTTTCAGTTAATTAAAAAAAAATCTTCTCAACAGGTTTTGAGTTGGACAGAATATGCTCACATCAAACAGTAAAAAGCATTAAGGGTAGGCGCATAAATATAGTTAATATAGCTGCATTTTAGGGGTCGCCACCTAGTTCAATAGTAGGTAGGTGGAAAGGTGATAGTGTTTGCTATTGCACCTATGAATTTTACTCATGAAAATCACTGAATTCTTGACTTTCATGTATATGTCTCACGCCAGTCTTACTAACATGTTGCTTCAGTTCCAATAGCAATGTTAGACAACTAAATTCTGCTAGTAATGGAAACCTAATCTAAAACTTATTGCATTTTTGCCTAGTTCACACTGAAAGCATAAGTCTTTAAATGATACTTATTCTAATATTATATATTCTAATACATATATTCTAATCTTATGCATAGAACATAGAGCAATTCATATAGGAAATTCGTTCACTTACTTGTGCGAAAATGTATTTGTATTTTATTATTATTCCTGACAGGTTGGACTGTCCAGCAAAGAAGTTGAAGCATTCTACCAAGGGGACATTAATAAAATATTGGTTGGGGATTCGTGGGAAAGCTTTGATGACACAATACACTCAGAACCCTATGATAAAAAATGGGAAATTTCAATTAAAGACCTTCAACTTGGTAATTACGTTGTACGAAATACTAGAAACAAAAATGTATGCAGTGATGCAAATCAGTCTTTAAATACAAGAAATTAAATTCATTTCAATCAGTAATTTTTTGAAAAGAATTTGCATTTCTAATTTTTAGTTTAGTGGAAATTACAAGCATACACTCAAATTGAGTAGCAACTCTAGGGTCACTTACTATCGATAACATTAGTAACTGAAGATATTATACTCACATTTGGTATTTATCATGAAATGAGCCACTTGACTTCTAGAAGTTAAGTAAGTCAGAGCGCGTAGGTTGCTTCCACCNTATTTACAATGGATTACCGACTCCTGAAGCGTTGGTGCTTACCAACGTAAAAGTATTCAATGACATTATATTATATAATTGGCATATGTTCTTCGGTTTTGTGTAGTTGTATATAGTATGGGTTGAGTGTCTCGATTTTAGTTGTAATTTGCTGATGTACACATTAAGTACATGCAGCTTGCACTTCGGGATATCGTTAGTGCTAAGTTTAGTCCGTGCACGTAATTTTTAAACGCAAAATGGAATAAGAAATTTACCTGGGTAAATCTCGCATAACCATGTACAACATAATTGTAAAATAAATTCACCACTCCTCGGGAATCCAAAGTTCACAAAATTTGAGCTAGGTATGAACTAGTCGTACAAAAATTTCACTGAAATTATTAATGTCGATATTTAAATGTTTACACCATAGATTTTTAATCCTTATTAGCTCTGCTGGATGAGCTAGTGTGATTGTTCTGCCTGAATGTTTATTTTCTGTCGTACGCTGAATTCTGCAGGAAGAATGTTAATTTGGTTTCCATTTATTTATTACTAGCAAAGGTCTATTACAAAGGTAATTCGGATGCTTGCAAAGGAAAACGTCAACATCGAATATGCATGCATAATAAGCAAGCGCTTTTCTGTTTTTTTTTAACGCATTTATTTAACTTGCATATTTTCAGTTTTAGAGTAGTGAGATATTTTCAGTTAAGTCATTGAGAAAATGGAGAAATAATAAAAATCTGGAGACTTCTGCCCCTTTCACACTTTGTGCAGTAAAACCAAATTAGTAATCTAAATCATAAATAGCTGACTAAAAAACTGTTACTTGTTGATGGCATTGCTCGAACAAAACATTGTTTTGGTAAAAAGTTATTATATATAATTCTTGAGTAAATATTTTCAGTGAAATCTGAAATGAAGTGAGCTGGGAAATTTTAATGAATTTTGTGATTTTTGGGTTTTTCCANTTCGGATGCTTGCAAAGGAAAACGTCAACATCGAATATGCATGCATAATAAGCAAGCGCTTTTCTGTTTTTTTTAACGCATTTATTTAACGTGCATATTTTCAGTTTTAGAGTAGTGAGATATTTTCAGTGAAATCTGAAATGAAGTGAGCTGGGAAATTTTAATGAATTTTGTGATTTTTGGGTTTTTCCATTACCACGTGCGAGAAGAACAGGCGCAAATCCAGCTAGATCGAAATTCAAACTAGCACGAAAGAAGCAAGCAACTAACTAAAATTTAATCTCAAGTCATTAATGCTAGTGATGTGGGACATCTAAACTTAAAACTTTCGGATGATTTTAAGACCAATATAACTTCAGCTGAGTTGTCAAAATAATAATTTAACTTTTCTGCGATGACAAAATTATACATTGCAGAACCAGTGACTAGATAAGCTATTTTGTATGCAGAATCCGTGATGGTATAGTGTGGAGGGTAGAAATAATTCTATATATTGAGTTGGAATGCTTTCACGTTATAAGATACATTAATATGTATAAATTTAACCGATTCCAAAATACTGANACAAATTTTCCGATTCCAAAATACTGAAAGCAGACGACAGACACACTTTTTTAAAGAATATTTACATACATTCACGCAATGTAAAAATGTTGTGATTAAATTCATCCGTCATTAATATTTTTGGGTTTGCTATAGTTTGCATTTCACGAGCGTTGATTTCTAGTTTATTCACTCTGGTTGCTTTCGCTCATGTTATTTATTGCTAAATATTGTCCATATATGGCATATACGCAAATTTCACAGTCACTTTATTAATACATATTGTTTTTCACGAAAAATTGAAAGGCTGAATTCGAGTACATTTTATCACAGTTGGTAGTCAGTCAGTCCCAAGTTTGAATGTCATGAATATTTATCACTCATTTCATACAGATTGTGCCCATGTACTCTCGAATGTTTCCAAGATGCCTAGTTAACCCCCTACTTATCCCAAGTCTATTCAATTCTCAAAGGTTTTACATATCCACATTCAGAATCAGTCTTTTACAAAATGGGGATTATATGGCTACTTTAGACAATATAATTCATAATTATAGGTAAACTTATGCAAAGATATTTTACAATAGTGCGGCAAACAAANAGTGATATTTTACAATGGTGCGGCAAACAAAAATATCAATAGGTTGATTAGGTGAAACATATCAGAGTATCCAAATAATAATGTTCATCAGTACTATGACTATCTTTAAGAACTGTGCAACAAAACACTATCTTATTCCTAACTAGCAACCAAATGTCACAGCTTATCCGCATCCATTTTAGTCGATCCTCGGTTAACACGAAAGCAATTTCCTGGTGCATGTGCACAAATCATATGCTTTTCATTATTTTTACGCTGAACATCAGAAGATCTTAAACGCTTTGCGAAGCTTTTTTTCTGATGACAACTAAATAAGTACTATTTTGAAATGTATTCTCGAGTGGCTAAATGTGATGCAGATAAAATGATAAGGAAATATTTCTACTTAGGTTTCAACTCGTTTCTTTACGCAAATACACCATATAAAACGAATTGATTTTTTCAATTAATATTCCTTTTCGGTATTCCAGACAACATTTATACAAAACTTGTTTTGCTACCAGACATTTTCTTCCGACTTGAGTAAAACTGAACTTCAGGATATTTACTACCGGTTATGTTTTAGATAAGAAATCTCCTCTTGGATGTGGGCAGTCTGGAATCGTTTATAAAGGAATGTATGGTGGTAAAGAAGTTGCAGTGAAAACATTGAAACCAAGATGTGAAAAAGTGTATCTAAGAACACTTTTGTCTGAACTCAAACTCATGATTTTTATAAGAGGACACAAAAATATTGTATCTTTGACCGGAGCTTACACTAGTGGACTTAGCAGAGGTTCGCGGTTCACACATAGTGGTTATACAACAGTTTGTATGATTTCTTGATTTCTCTTTTTCAGGCAAGCTATTACTACTTCTGGAATTTTGTCCAATGGGAAGCTTATTCAAACATTTGCAAAACTATAGGCAAAACAAGTAAAAAAATTGTATCATCTACTTAAATACATAACCATACGTTGTACAAATATTTACAGTAACAACCTTGAAGATGTCAGATCAATTAATGAAGTACTGATGTTAACTTGGGCGCATCAAGTTGCAAGTGGAATGGAATATCTATCTTCCATAAAAGTTATACATGGAGACTTGGCTACTCGGAACATTTTGCTGCTAAATCTTAACACTGTTAAAATAACAGATTTTGGTCTCTCAAGAAAATTATACGATTATGTGACATATATCAAAATGGAAGACGAAAAGGCAAGTATAGTTTAATAAGAAAGAGTCACGAAACCAATAAGGAGAGTGATAGCTTACTTATGAAGCTGGTGCAATGGCGAACATGATGGAACTGTGTAATTTGACAGTTCTAACATTGTTGAAGAATGACACGGAGCTACAATTGGTTAAAAAGGGAAGAACATGTTAAGTAGAGTGACAACAAGGAATTAGAATGAATGTAAATAAGGATTAACATAATGTGAAAAATTTTTTTTGATTTTATGAATAATGCCTAAGTTAGAAGATCTGTCTTTGCGAAAGGCCATTTTATACAAGTGCAACTTTCCGCAAGAACATAGATTTGTGACGTTGCTTGAAAGCTTGCTTTCACCGTAAATTTAATACTCTGGAGACCTTTCAGTTTGCTACTGTACCTAGTTATTGAATAGAAATTTTTAACTTTCATCACCAAATTCACTAAATGCTAACACTACAGAGTGGGACACTTATGAAAGGATATATGCTGGTAAAGTATAGTAAATTTGGAGCTTAGGTTTTATTAGGCTTAGGTAAAATTTTGTTATTCAGTTAGAAAAGACAACCATTAAAAATTAAAACTTACCATTAGGAATTAAGTATTGTTTTCAGAATATATATTCGGTATTCTTACTTTATCATATCCTACATATTTTTCCAATTCCGTTGTTATTTGTAAGCAAAAAGCATTGAATTCAGTTACATAAAGTTACCGCAATATTTTAAAGCAACAAGAAATTGATAGATTTTTAGCCTCGTAACAAGCTCTCACTATCATCGACTATGTCTCTAAAAATGAAATATAATATAGGAACCGTTGCCGTGGCGGTGGTTATCTCCAGAAACTCTTCGGGACTTAACATTCTCAACATTTTCGGATGTGTGGTCATTTGGAATTGCAGTTTGGGAAATTTTTAGTTTGGCGCAAGTACCATATCCTGGCATTGGGTGGTCAGGTGAATTCGTAAAGCAACTGGAAACTGGATTACGCCTTTCAAAACCGGAGAAAGCGTCAAATTCTATGTAAGATTCAAACACGACGACAAAAAAAATTTCTTAACTACGTTATTCATACGAAGAATGTAATCCAAACAATTCGCCATCGGATTCCTGAACTTCCACTATATTATGCACATTAACTAGGAATGCCGCGAATATTTGAGCTTTCGAATACTTCGAACGAAATTGGCTTCGTTTCGAAGCTTCGATATTCGAGATTTGGCTCGAAGGCTTCGTCGAATAGTAAAATGTTTTTAACTGATTATGCGAGAATGTGAAATACTAAAGATTCAAAGAACGAGCGTATACATCACAAACTTTAACCGACTAAAACATCTAATTCGTACACAACCAAGCAGAATATGTAATAATTTGAATTTATTTTTACTATGCAAATATTTTCTAGAAGAAAATTTCTGACATTATTCTGCAAGGCAGTTGTATTGGCGGCATCACTAATAACAACAGTTAGGGGTTAATTACTTTTAATAAGAACATAGGTACTAATAGGGCAGTTTCTGTGGGGCAAAACAAAATTAAAGTTTGTGTTGTAAGATAGCTAGTGATACATACTCAGCAGACTGGTGAACAAACATCGGCGTTTTGTGTTCGGATCACAATGCTTTGGACATCAGGAGCTTTTTCCAGTGATATTCGGTAAATGTCGAGAGTTCCTTTTTGAAGCATTTTTAGTTAGATCGATATCATCATTCTTTTTGCAAAACGAACGGCACCCCAAAAAATTATTTGGAGCCTGACAAGATATGACTCGTCAACACAAAAGTAATAAAAAAAAAGTTTAGCCTGACGTAAAAACCCATTTTGGGAATACAATAGACCTCGGCTGTAACTGATTTTAGGGACCAGAAAATTCGGTTCATAACAGCCAATTTCCATTATCGTCAAATTATGTTATGTTCATAACATCTGATGTTCTTCATCTTCCTTGCTTTAATTATTTTCTTTTTCTAAGCTCTTATATCTCACCGCCAAAATGAACTAAGACTGTTTGATTAGAAAAAAACATCGAAAAGCAGTGTAGGAATATCATCAAAATTGTTCAATGCTAGTATTTACGATTTAGAAAAGCTGTAGTAACGAATAAAGAGGAATAGAAAATTAGAATTGACAACTGTCTTATTCTGTTGGTGGTATCGCGGAATAATTGCAAAAATGTATTCATTGTATATTTGCAACGTATTTTCATCAAATTGACTTGAATTTTTCATCAAATTAGGCTCTTGTTCAGCTCTCACGATGGTTATGTGAAAAGCTATACCGCAAGAAATGGTTCATTACACCCGATTTTTAACCGAGTTCATTATGATCGAGATAATTAAAAATAATGCTTCTATTGCTAGGCTGGGACGGATTGTTATAGTTATTGCTATAGTTCCATTACACCTGTAGTCATAAAAAGAGTGGTTGACTGCACTATAGTAAGCATTGTAATTGCCACTGTGTAATTATATAAAATATAGTACAGTATTTTGACCAATAGCACATTCATTTGCAATTTGTATATTTTCTCGAATCAACTAAACTTCCCTTAAAAAGCATCAAACAACATTGTGATCATCTAAACTTTTTAAATTTCAGATTTCAATTAATGTCTGAATGCTGGGAACATCTTCCTCAGGACAGACCGTCTTTTCGCACTATACGTCAAAGAATCTATCTGCAAGTCATGAAATTTTCATCGCAGGTACACTATAAGAATGTGTGGAATTAGTGTCAAATTCATATAATTTAAAACATTTTTTTAACCGATGTAATTATTGTAAAAGCTATACACTATCAAAATTTTTACGTAGGATTACATCCAACTATTTGAAGACGATATAGATGAAGCGAGAGCTTTAGCATACAGGACAATTGAAATCTTGCCTCAACCTTGAAATCACTCAAAGCTAATTCTATTTATTGCAAAAGAACTAATACTGAAATTTTTTAGTAATAATACGTTTAATATTTATTTATCATTTATTTATTTAACTTCTTTTGATAGTAATATTTATACAGTTATTATAGAGTTATTTTTGTTTTATTTGGCCAGCTAATCTTCTTTGTATCTACCTTCCCGCGCGCATTAAAATTCTGAAATTTTTAACTCTCACTCTTAAACACATTTTACATCCAGCAAAATTCTCACTTTTTGTCCAGCGGGTCAAGATACCAAAAAAATAGACTTGGAAGTTGAGAATAGGGTTCGAGAGTTTTCNCACTTTTTGTCCAGCGGGTCAAGATACCAAAAAAATAGACTTGGAAGTTGAGAATAGGGTTCGAGAGTTTTCCAGATGGAGATTTTCAGCGCGAGACACCGTGCGTAAGTTGGAAAAGCTGGGGACGTCCATTTCAAAGTCTACAGCGTACTACGTACTAAAGTCAATGGGAAACCAGCGAAATCACAAGCAAGTTGGACTTTCTTCCCTAAAAATTCAGCCTAAACAACACGTCCGTAAAATTCGATCAAAACATGTTATTCGTATAATTTACATTCTAACTGATAGAGAAAATCTACCGAGCCAAAATCAAATTGCAAAAAAATTGAACGTCTCACAGTACATCCATGAAGATTTGAACAAAAAAATTAAAAGGAAGCCCCTAGTACATGCCCTGAAGCAATCCCACATCGAAAATCGGAAGAGAAACTGCCGAAAGCTATATGAGGGTCATCTGGCAGGTCAAATGTCCGAATATGCATTAACAATCGACGAGCACTCTTCTTTCTTCAAGACTCCGAAGGTATCAGACGGATTTACTACACCAGTTCATCGAAACAAGACCCCGAATATTATTGTCACAAAAAAGAAAAGTTTGGTGACAGATTCACGGTTGTTGGTGCTATGACTGGTCGGGGGACTGTGCTTTTGATCAAAGTTCCAAAAAAAACTCAAGGTAAACTCTAACTACTATATTGAACATGTTTTGAAACCTTTACTTAAAGTTTCTGTGGCTTCATTGTACCCTGGCGAGTTTGACAAGTGTTTGTTCATTTCGACACAGCTTCATCGCCTACTTCAAAAAAAACCACGGCTAAGCAGTAGATTTGAAGACGAGACTTGGAATGACCATCATTCCAAAATCAGAAATACCTGTAAAATGGCCTGACACTAGTTCCATGAGGTTTTTTGGTTTCGGTTTCCTCAAACGGAGGCTTCATTTGCGAAGAGCAAGAACCATCGCTGGAGTTTGGAAAATGCTACAACAGGAATGGAAAAATGTTTCCCAGGAAATGGTTCAAAATGTTTACGATTCATAGAAACGGCACTTATTGTTAGTTAAAGAATCACATGGACAACACATTGAGCAAAAAAAATTTACCGACGAAAATTGTTCGTGTAGAATTTTTTTGTATGGCCAAATAAAACAAAAATAACCCTCTGTATACTCAACAAACTTTCATTCATTATCGGCTTGAATGTTTATAAAAATTTTAAGAATTTGCTGCATATTGTAATAATTTGAATTTATTTGTATAAAATTATAAGATTTATAGAAACTAAAACTTTTCTTTGAGAGAACGTACGGTATTCAAATAAATATAAGGGACACCGAAAATCGTATTCTGGCGTGCAGTTTAATATACCAGGTGTGCCGAATGTTAATATTAGCCAAACTTAAATGTACACTTTGAATAGTAATTGATTTCATCCTTTATTTAAATATCACATAATATATCCACCAGTCATTGCAAAGTTTCAAGTCATTTAAAGCGAACAGCAGGCACTACTAATGCTTAATTGAAATTTGAATCATCAATCAGAAATCAATCAAAAGATCTCTAAGAAATTAACTGGCTGATAGAAAAACAGTAAAGACAGAGCTTCAAAAATATATTGTTAATAAATTTCATATTGTTTAATTGATAAGGAATATTATGAAATAGATATGAAAATGGGAATAAACAATTGAAAGAACAAAAGATGAAACAAAACAAATAATGCTTATTGTACCTGTTTTATTTAAACTTCTGGATAATCGGAATGACGATGGCATATCTCCGTTCAGTCACAAAAAATATACTCTGAATATACAGAAACATGCAAAGCCGTACCCCAAAAATTGTATTTAGGAGTAAATGATACGTTTGAATCAAAGTAAGAGCAAAGTTAATACCTTTCTTTAAGATATACGAACACTATTGATAAGTCAACTTATATGTACATATATATATATAAGTTATCAATTTTTATATCACCTTTGAACTTTTTCCTAATGGATGAACTTTACTACATTCGGTAGCAAAATTTACAGGCATAATTTGCAACGGATTGTGATTTTGAATAAAGAAGGAAGAGTTTCCCCACGATATAGCAATGTATGCCGTTAGAAAAATCAATAGTACAATTTATTTATTTTATTCCCAAAGAAATAAATGAATAGGTGACATTTTAAAGAATAAACAATCAACTCATCCATGACCTTTGATATAATTGTTTGTTTCTTCTCTCCGGTTCAATGACGACAGTAGCTAAATCAGCATACACAAGCCAAATGGATACTTGTATTACTCTGGTTGTGACCGAATGTAAAACTTTCAGAAACTAAGAAATTATCAAACGTTAAGATAGACATCAGAAATTTCATTAGTGCTTCAAAAATTTTTTGCTAAAGTATGAACTGGTATAATCAAAATACTGGAATTAATTCTCACCATGGGTATCAAAACTCTCAATCAACCAATCCGTATCAAGACTCTCAACCTATGGTTTTCCCATACTCTTTTGTTCCAACTTCAGCTTATCAAGGTAAATGTTAACTTGGTTTATGCGATTGCTTTGTCTTTCCGACTATCGGTCTGTCCGGAAAGCGATGAATACATAAGGCATTTATTTCTCGTTGAATCGGGCTTTGTAACTTCAGTTGTCTTCTATAATGAGCCATTCGCATAAAATGAATACCGTTATATGTTATTACGACTCACGAAATGTATTTATAGAATATTTGCATGCAGTATCTAACATTTATGTTGATATTAAATGTGAATAAGCAAACATGAATAATCAACAAACATTCGTCAAGTCTAGGACACCAGGAACTCAATCTTGATCTAACGATAGACACGAGGTAGGCTTTTGGGTTCCCTTGTAGGAAACTGGTGCCACTCAGACGAAACACGGAGCATCTATACTGGATTATTTCATTACTAGGTGCAAACCAGAGAACCATTTATGATTAAATAGTATCTTTGTATCATTCTGTCTCTATCTCGTAATTTTTTATAAGTTTCTATTTGGATCTGAAATTCTACTTTATTTAAGTCGAATATTTATCAATGTTTAATTTATTTTAGTATTTCTAATTAGTTCTCAAGATAGAGTAACTTTGAACCTAACTTTGCCAGGTTGTTAGGTTGTCATATCTAGCTATATCTAAGTGTCTCTATATTATCTCCACAAACTCAAGACAATTTCTGCTTCTTGCTGATTTTTCCTATTAAGTCGGTATGGACTGTCCTCCTCAAGGATTTGTGCAAACTGGGCGACAGAGCAAGTGTTTGGTCGAACTTTTCGCCAACCAGCTGGATGCGCGACTGTACAAATGTCCAGTCATCGTTAGGTATGGTGCCAAATGAAATTATAGATCTGCAGTGAATTTTCCAGACGACGACAGTGCTGAGGCGAGTGCCGGACAATTTTCTTTAGACCGATTTCCACTGTATCGTCCTCACAGTCACACTGAAGACATGATCTGCTGCNGTGCCGGACAATTTTCTTTAGACCGATTTCCACTGTATCGTCCTCACAGTCACACTGAAGACATGATCTGCTGCGCAAGATCACAAATCACACTTGTAACTTAGGTCGAAATCGAAATCCCTCATTTCAAATTTTTGTCTTTAAGTGCAACACCCTAAATGCCTCCCCAATAAAATGTTAAGACTAGTGTATAGTCCGTTTGTTAGTATGGTTAAAACGAATATAAGAATAGTTCCCACTTTTTGCTTGCTTCAAACCAAAATTTAAACCAAATATTTCTCAGGGGTTAAATCAATTCAATATTAAATCGATATTGACATGATGCTAACTTTCTTCAGCCTGTCACAATGAGAAAAATCCAAACACATAGACGATCCCATAACTTTCTCAATTCTCCTGCCTAAGTGATTTAAAGTGTGTTAATTTAACCATCTAGTTATAACTCAACTATCTAGTTTACTTATTAGGTTCATTGAAAAATTTGAGGACTTACTGTGGATCGTCTACAGGTAGATGAAGCTGTAAAGTGCTCCTGTAAGGAAACAGGAATGGTGTTTGAGAAGGATAAATTATTTTAAAGCAATTATTGTTAGTGCTATGTAAATCGATGGAGTTAAAAATTACGGGTTTGTATTGTTAGATGGGAGTGCGAAAAAAATAAACTAAATCCAAAAAACCATAATGTCAATATTAATTTAATGACATTTGCAAGGTTAAGAGATGCATTGAATCTCTTAACTTACTGTTGCTGGACTTTACTGTGATTGGACACTGAGATATGTTAACATATCTCAGTGTCCATCACAGTAAAGTCCTAATTTCACCATTACGATGGATTGTTTCAAAATATAATTTAAAATAAGACCATATCACACCTATTAAAAATTAGAAATATAGGTAATAGAGTAAACCTCGGTTAAGCNGTGCCGGACAATTTTCTTTAGACCGATTTCCACTGTATCGTCCTCACAGTCACACTGAAGACATGATCTGCTGCTTAAGATCACAAATCACACTTGTAACTTAGGTCGAAATCGAAATCCCTCATTTCAAATTTTTGTCTTTAAGTGCAACACCCTAAATGCCTCCANTTTTGTCTTTAAGTGCAACACCCTAAATGCCTCCACCAATAAAATGTTAAGACTAGTGTATAGTCCGTTTGTTAGTATGGTTAAAACGAATATAAGAATAGTTCCCACTTTTTGCTTGCTTCAAACCAAAATTTAAACCAAATATTTGGCAGGGGTTAAATCAATTCAATATTAAATCGATATTGACATGATGCTAACTTTCTTCAGCCTGTCACAATGAGAAAAATCCAAACACAGACGATCCCATAACTTTCTCAATTCTCCTGCCTAAGTGATTTAAAGTGCTGGGCGGTGTGTTAATTTAACCATCTAGTTATAACTCAACTATCTAGTTTACATATTAGGTTCATTGAAAAAATTGAGGACTTACTGTGGATCGTCTTCAGGTCGATGAAGCTGTAAAGTGCTCCTGTAAGGAAACACAGGAATGGTGTTTGAGAAGGATAAATTATTTTAAAGCAATTATTGTTAGTGCTATGTAAATCGATGGAGTTAAAAATTACGGGTTTGTATTGTTAGATGGGAGTGCGGAAAAAAATAAACTAAATCCAAAAAACCATAATGTCAATATTAATTTAATGACATTTGCAAGGTTAAGAGATGCATTGAATCTCTTAACTTACAATCTATCGTTAACATATCTCAGTGTTAACATATCTCAGTGTCCATCACAGTAAAGTCCTAATTTCACCATTACGATGGATTGTTTCAAAATCTAATTTAAAATAAGACCATATCACACCTATTAAAAATTAGAAATATAGGTAATAGAGTAAACCTCGGTTAAGCCGACTTCGGTTACCGCGAACCAAGTGGTCCGGTCCGCACCCTAAAATAGGGAATCTGTGTGTAAATGGAACGGCTAAGCAGAACTCGGTTAAGCCGAACCCTCGACTACCACAAACGCTTTTTCGTGGTCCCAGTCCATAAGCCACATGCCTTTTTAGCTCGGTTAACACCAACCCCAATTAATTCATCAATTTTGAAAGAAACTTCAACTTTTTTCTTAAAAAATTTAATGACTAATGCCCGTTTCATGCTTTTTCAAATCGTCGTGTTTTCTTTTTTCATAAAGTTGTCATGACGTACTCGAAATTGGATGGCAATACATACTTTTTCAAATCTTTTTTTGTACCTTTTTTCAGAAAAGTAGAGACGGTTCAACTTCACACGACGGTCGGAGTTCGCAATGAAAAGAAAAAGTATGTTATTGTTTTTTCAGAAAAAACTTTTTTCAAACTACGAGTGAAAAACGCAATGACCACGAAATGAAAAAGTATGGATTGATTTTTCAAACTTTCAGGAAAATTTTCCTGAAAAAGCTGGTTTTGGAAAAAGCATGGAACAGGCGTAACTTGTTTTGAATAACTTTTCAAACGTTGAAATACGGCAGAAAATGAAACAATGATATCTTTTTAGTCATTTTTTGTCGCCACAACAACTTACTTATTATAAAGTAATGGTAAATTAAAACTACCTCGGCTAAGACGAACAAATTATACCCCAAGTTGTGTGTTCGGTTTACGCTTAAGCCGAACCTCGGCTACCACGAACCTAATATTTCGATCCCTTGAAATTCGTTTTATGCGAGTCTTACTGTACATAGTATTGTCGTTGCACTAGCTTTAATCTAATAGCCGTTGATTAAAGTATTAAAAAAGTTGAAATCAATATTTAAATTTTGACAATGAAACAAAACAATAAGTTGCTTTATTTATTACTATTCCGCAGATTACTATGGACGAGGTGACAGAGAGTATGGAACGTCAAACTACTTGGAAGGTTCGGCTAATGTTTTTTGACTAATACAATTTATCAAGCATCACTGTATCGTAATTTGTAAAAAATGTTTAAGTTGAATCAAATTATATGTTTTATATTCCCAATGGAGTCTATAAATCATTACCACCGTTGTTGACACTTTATTTTCAGGAACACAGCAAGTTATGACCCATGGAATGTATAAACCAATGTAAGGAAAAAATAAATTACAATTACTCTAAATTTATTACAGTAGTCGGATGGATATAAGACCTTCCGTTATAAGACAAAATTGGTTATAAGACCTGATATTTATTGTATGGTTAGATCCAATTTATTTAGTATGAGTGAATAATTTGTTATAAAACCAATGGATATAAAATCATGCATTCGGCCTTCATAATTGAACTTCCCACCTCATTATTAAACCCAGCATTTTCTTTAGAAGATTCAATATTCTTATTTGATGAGTTGCATTGGAATTGGAAAACGCACTAGCTGACTCAAATTTTCGAACCACTCAACCCCGACAGACAAAATTTTGTTAGAGTTTTATGCATTGTAATTCATTGTAATATATGCAAAGTGAAAAATATATTCTGTTGTGCAACTTAAAAAATAATCCAGAAAATTTGGTGAAGCTTAATCAAAGACGGCTATTTCCATAATTTGTAATACCAGTTTGAGTTGTTTGTATGTTATGACACCACGGATATAAGACCTCGCTCGTCGTTACAAATGCGGGGGTCTTATAGCAATCGACTGCTGTATATATTGTAAAATTTGGACTATTATTGTAACAGATACCCAAACTACAAAGAGTTTATTGATGTCAACAAGAGAGGATTTGGACTGTTGGGATTGCTTGCGCTTTTAACACTGCTTGTAAGATACATTGTTGGAAAAATGATTTTCATTATTTTTAACATGATAATACCATAAGTAAAAATAGACATTAGACGTTCTAGTATTGAATTTTGTTATCTTTTACTTTAATTTTACGCGATAACATTTTACTCCATTTGCAGAAAATTCTTGCACCTAAATTCAATAGTGAATATTATATAAAAATTTATGAGCAACAATGAAAAAATCTTAAAATATTTTAGAATTCTACTATGCTCCAATTGTCTTCAACTTATGCTAACCTATGAGGTTCAATTCAAATGTATTATTCACAACTTGCATCACTCTTTCCTTAGAAACAATAGTTTATGTGTAATATTGGTGTTACACTAATATTGCTTTGTTATGAATATTACTACTAAATCTTTCTTTCTAAAACATACCAAAATACTTTTTGTTAATTTTAAACGAGAAATGCCAAAAGTCTTACTTAAAACAACAATTTAGTAATAATATGTAGTGTTAGCAGTTGCTTAACAATGAATTGTCTCCATTACCATTTCTTTGTATTCACTTGCAGCAAGGTGTACTCAACAACATTATACATTTAGTAACTACTACTGCTTCAGCAACTACTCATTCATCTGGTAGGTGGTTATTATTAATATTATAGTTATACCGTGGCTTTTTAAGAAAGACAAAAAATTTCTGACTCTTCAACAGCTGTTCTACTCTGCTGTCTTTTTCCCATCCCTCTCTCTCCTCACCAAAAAATTGTGATATCATTATCGTTACTTACAATCTGGATATACAGGGTCCACCAGAATTAAGTACCATATGGCGAAAGCACAAGGGTTAAAGCATATGCCAAAAAATGTGGTGTTCCTACTTCTCTCTTTTATTCTTGTCTCTCCAGAGATTTGCGCGCGTACTCTAACAACCGACAACCCAATCAAAGATTCGATAACTTGTTTCATTTCAATCATTTATTACAACGAAATCACACTCATTAGATCATCTTCTCTTGGTTTAATCTCGACTCATTGGCTTGGTAATTGAATTAAATCATCAAACTGCTCATACCATCAGTAGG